>OY757911.1:77267184-77279684 GCA_963585895.1 Sepioteuthis lessoniana
ACTCTAAGAAAGGAGCGTTCCCATGATGGGCTGAACTCTCTATATAAGCTAATGTCAGTGATTCTAGTTGCTTCGACTTTGCGCCTTCGCAAGAATTATTGTATTTACTAACTTCGTGTTTATCTGGCTCAAGATTTCAGAAATAGGCTTTATATCGAGAGAAGGTTGAAGTAATCAAGATATAACATGTCATCATAGCTTGTTTGATATAGATTTCCATATATTTATCCACAATTTCTGCATGAGCAAGATCGGACTCAAGGTCCATTGTTTTTAAACAGAATTTAAGATGTTCGAATTCAGACATTTCCTTTTCATAAACTGGTTTCCTTACCAAGTTTAAAGAACCTAGTCTACAAATAACCCATTGCTGGAGGGAGAATAGTTGAATGCATTAGCACTATGCGAAATTCAAACAGCCTCGTCCAGGTTTTGCACTCGGGTCACCAAATCTATTCTCAAAGATGATAATCGTTACACCACGAGTACCTTCTCCATAGTTTCTTTTACAGTTCATATTTAGGGTGTTTCATCACATCTAGAAGGAAAATTTTCCTTTCCAAGAAGAAACCAACAAATACGTCATCAGTTCTTACAATAACTTTTTCCTACCTATTTTGCCCCTGAAATTTAATGGTTATGGAACCAGTTATCTCCTGCCTAAAAAGTTGAAGTCCTGTATTGAAAAAAAAACACATATATTTTAAAGCTACCCTAACTACTGAACCTTAATATCATTGCCTGATTTCCCAAACTATACCAAATGTTGATCCTCAAAAGACCGACTTAAGCAATTAAAAAAAGAACGCTAAAAACTAGTGTTCGTACCGAACTCATAAAATATCAATGCACATATGAAAATACATTTATGAATTATTGATTATTACCAAAATATATAGATACATAAAAACACAGCGTCTGTTTAACTTGGTCTTCTACTATTTATTATCTGTTTGCATGTTTTATCGATAATTCATTTCAGAATTATTGTTTTATCACGGAAAACCGGAAGACTCATCTGGTGCAATATTAAGCTACATTTTGTTATCGTAACCAGCAAATTTCCTATAGACACTACTTTCGTAACAGGTCTAAAGTGTCCACTTTCTATTGCACAAGAGATAAAAAGATCTTGTTGATTAATTGTAAAGTATTGGAATTTTTGCATCCTCACTGATATAATGAAGCTGTTGGTTCATTGGCAAATAGATATATGGTGTGAAGTTGCGAGTCTCAGGAACACCTACGTTTAAATGTTATATCAAGGTTAAAAATAATAGTAAAAATTAATGATAATTGTTGCTAACAATACTTCATTAAATAACTAAAGTGAATAGAATATGCTTTGGATATCAGTAGTGTGCAAAAACAATAAAAAAGTATAGCACTAAGATATTGAGAGAATATAAGGGTTGGATTGTAGATTTGACCTGAGAATCTGAAAATCAATAATTCGTGCAGCTCAACGGGTAAATTAGCTACCTTGACTGAATCGTTTTTTAGGAAGCATTCTCTAGAATTTACAACTTGGTTGTTTTGTGAATAAAAATCGTGAATGAAAAAAAAAATAAAAGTATAAATTGTTTATAATTGGGCCTGGAAATACTTCATTTAAAGGCGAAAATAAATAAAAATTATTATAAACATTATAATTAGAAATTGAAGTTAGTACAAGATTAAATAAACAGCCTGTAAAAATTATGATGATTGTGATTGAAAATGCTTTATTCAATGAATAATAAAATAAAATGCTGTGAATATTTTTAGTATGCAAAAATGAGCCAATAAATATATAATAAAAAAATAGCAAAGAAAACAACAACAAAACAAGCAAAAAACAAACATGCCACCAAGATATTGAGAGACATACTGGGGGATAGATAGTTGGCTTGATCTGAGATTTTGCTAACCAACAATTTGTGTAACCGAGTGATTGAATTGAGAGTATGTGGATTTGAATTTAAGAATCTTAATCCTTTTGTTTTATGATTTGCACTATTCTTTGCAGTCATCGAGTAGACGACCTGACTGAGTGGCGATAAAAAAGTGAAAATGAAAAATAAAAGAAATAATATTCAAAATCAATTATAATAGTAATTGACAATACTTCAATTAAAGATAAAAATACATTTTTAAAATTTGTTATCATAATTATGACTGAGCAAAAAGAATATCAACAAAAGTGGTGCTAATATGTCTGTGGTTTTAGTAAGGGGTTAATTGTAGGTGTGATCTTGAGTATTTGTAAACCAATGAAACTTGTTGTTTTGTTATGCACTTGCTGAGCTAATCATGACTTCTTAGAAACAAAAGTCTATGTTGATTTGGGGTTCACAGGGACGGTTGATATATGATTGCGTTTCATTTGGCTTCATCCTCACTATTGGCCATATGACGTCTCCAGTAGGTTCTGATAAAAGCTAAACATTTTCCTGATTATTTCTGATGTTTGCAATTCATCGCTGTCTGAGAAATGATGGGCCAAGTGAGTCGGTGATAAAAATCTAAAATAATAAAAGATGGAAGTAAATAATAAAGCTTAAAGTTACTATGAACGTTTTTCAGTTGTCGATATTATCACAACATTTCAGTTGATTCATTATATAACTTTTTTAGGGATTTCATCCCAAGGAATAGACCAGTCCATTTTTACGACACACGATGGTTTTAAACACCCAATTGATTATAATTAACCGACAGTACATTTGAACAAGTGAGAAGAGTGTTCGCCAATGGTCCGGGAGACCTGGGTTTAATCCCTGGTCACGTCATACCAAAGATTTTAAAAATGGCACGTGATACCTCCTTGCTTAAAACTCAACATTATAAGTGTTGTGGGAGCCTTACCCATCTCATCATTATGGACTCTTCTCACCCTTATTTGTACTGAGAGATTTCGCTGCCAGAGAGGCAGATCAATATCGGTGTTATCTGAACAGTACGAGACTTCTTATCTTTTCTATGTAAGTCTATATTTCTTGTATAATATAATCTGTTATCTAATATCTGTGTTTGCGTTTTCATTAGTGACCCTTTCCGGGGCCACAACATACTGGCGATGAAGAACTCGAACGAAAAAAGAGACTCTCCAACAAGCAAAAGGGTTGATCGCACAACATTCTGGCGAAGATACATTGCAACAACAAAGAGATACCCAACTACAAGTTATTAAAGAATCTACAACAAAGATTCAGCATACAACGAACCGAAGAATATTTTTACTAAACAACTATAAGGTATCAAATTGTACAAACGACGGAGTGTGTTGGATAGCGGATATTTAAAAAAAATCTGTAAGTAAGATTGTCACGTAATCAAAAAGTGATATTCATGTTTTTCTTTCTTCCCCCCACTTCAGAGAGAACAATATTACAGTTTTGTGTCGAACAAAACACACACACACGGTGTAATGATTCTTGATTTCTCGGGATATTTCCTGAAGAAAAAAACTTCCCCTCCTTCCAGAGAAAACAAAGATTTTTTGAATAGAAATTTTTTTTAAAGTCTAAGAAAAAATGGAAGACCTTAATGAAATATTTTCTCAAATGATGAAGTTCTAAATGAGTCTCAACAAAAAATAAGGAAAAACTCCTTCAACTTCAGAAAAAAAAAAACGAAGAAAGAATCTTAAAAAACGAGGAAAAACAACAACGGTTCTTCCTTGAATTGCAAAAACAAGAAGCACTTTTTAAAAGTCTAAGTAATAACCAGCCTACAGGTAGCATTAATGTCTCATCTTTTTCTCACGCACTATGATCCAAAACTGGAGATTATTGTCGCAAGCGATGACAGCTCATATGGGGCTGGTTCCTGTATCCTACATAAAATGCCCGAAGAGACAAAAAATCCAATATCCCACGCATCTAGAACCCTTTTTCCTAGATTACTCCTAGATTGAAAAGGAGGCCTTGGGAATAATATTTGCAGTAACAATATTTCACCGATACTTGCATGGCTGATTCGTTACTCTTCAAACCGACCACAAGCCCCTAATAACATTTTTCGGATCAAAAAAGGGTCTACCAATTTATATTGCCAATAGGCTATTAAGATGGGGAATGATTTAACTGAACTACAATTTTAAAATCAAATACCTCCCGTCAAAATAGATTAGCCACGCAGATGGACTATCAAGGTTGGTACCGAAGTATAGTGAACCCTTCGAGGACACAATAATAGCAGAGTTACGAACAGACTGTGAAATTAAAAATCTGATAGCCAACACCATCAAAGAACTGCCTTTGACGCTACTCAAGATAAAAAGCGAAGCAATGAACGATGGCTTTATTACCAATATTAAACAGAAAATCACCGCAAAAATGAAAAAGTACCAGAAGTATTTTCACTATGTGACAACGTCCTCCTATATAGTGAAAAGGTGGTAATACCAAAGAAATTGCAAAACAGAATTTTAAGAGATTTCCATACGGGACACCTGGGAATAAATAGAATGAAGAGTCTCATGAGAAGCTATGTTTATTGGCTGAAGATGGATAACGACATTAGGGATATGATCGAAAAATGTAAAGGCTGTGCCTTAGCGGCAAAAGCACCCCCACTACTTTCAAACCTTGGCCAAAAACAGAACAACCATGGTCGAGGATACATGTTGATTTTGCGGGTCCCCTGGAAGATTTCTTCTACCTAATTGTAGTGGATATTTACTCTAAATGGCCTGAGGTTCTCAGATGCAGAAGACCTACTACAGGGACAACTATTGGATTCCTACATGAACTGTTTGTGCGGTTTGGTGTAGTAGATTGTGTGGTCAGCGACAACGGAAGCCAATTCACATCAGTCGAATTCAAGGAGTTCCGCTAAATCTTCCAAATAAATCACATAAATACACCGCAAGATCACCCAAGATCAAACAGCCAGGCTGAACGTTTTGTAGACACGTTAAAGCGAGCACTCAGAAAAGCATCAGGTACCCCGACGGACAAGGCATTACATCAATTTCTGCAGGTATACAGAATCACATTTAATCCCAATACACCACAGGCAGTCTCACCAGCCGAGACGATGTTTGCCAGAAAGATAAGAACCATCTTTGATAAGCTACTCCCGAAACAAAATAAGCTACGAAAGACCACATTAGCGCAAAAAAAAAAAGTTCAACCCGGGAGAAAAAAATTACTTTAAAAATATCAAAATAACACGTCCTGTTGGGAACGTGGAATAATTAAAAAAAGAATTGGTGATATGGTGTACATTGTAGAAGGACCCAAATACTCACATAAGAGACACCAGAACCAGTTGCAGAAACGCCGTTTGAACGACTCCAACGACGTACCACAAAAAGATAAAGAGCCAATAGACACCATTTTCGACATGTTCGATTTAGACCCATCCACAATCAATACCTGAAATACGTCGGTCAGGGAGAAAAAGGAAATTCACCGACCCGTTAATGATCGACCCAAAAAGAAAAAAAAAATTAACAGCACTTTTACGAAGTAAAAGGCTTGAGGAGGGGTGTTGTGGGAGCCTTACCCATTTCACCATAATGGACTCACCATTATTAGTACTGAGAGATTTCACTGTCAGAGAGGCAAATAAATCTCGGTCAGAACCTCTCCAGGTGATGGGTAGCGCTTCGGCAAGCCGTGTTATCTGCGGCACGGATCTGGCCGAGTGTGTCTCAGTACCTGGATATTTCCTTCGGTCTCAGGGGGCCTTCCCCCCAGGCTTTTACCCCCTTCGGGGCGGGGGTTCATCGCCCGGCGCCTGAGGCGCCCCTAATAAGGGGAATACCAACGGGGCCGTAGGCATTTTTGGAAATGCCGGGCGCGTGTAGGCTACGGCCCTGTGCTCGTACCCACCAAACAAAAGGCCATGTGCCATACACGCCCGTTTGGTGGGTTGGTTATCAAATACCGCAGATCAATATCGGTGTAATCCGAACAGTACGAGACTTCTTACCTTTTCTATGTAAGTCTATCTTTCTTGTGTAATATAATCTGTTATCTAATATCCGTGTTTGCGTTTTCATTAGTGACCCTTTCCGAGGCCACAACAATATGGTACGTATCAAGGGTAAAGTGAAGTAATCCAGGGAAAAGAGTAGCACCCCCCACTTACACCTCGGTGTCGTAGCTATTTAAAAGGGAGCCTTCTGGTCACCCTCGACTACGGTCGCAAACTTTACTTACATTCCAGCGTAAGAAAAGAAAACTCCATGAAATCTGTTTTGATTTAACTTACTCGGTTGTTAAGCCGATGTATCCAATGTGAGAAAATGAGTTTATTTGTTTAGATGCATCAATAAAGAAAAAAAAAAACTTTTATCGATTTAAGGCATCATCTCTATCAACATTGTACGTATATTTGGAGTCAGAGACATCAAATTTTTAAACAGTTTTTTTCAAGAAAAATATTTATGAAACCGTAAAATACCCAAACTTCATTGCTCTATATTCTTATGTATGTATTAGGCAACCTTCACGTATAAAAATCAACAGTACACTGAGAAAGCTTTCCATGGATACGCTGAGGAAAAACATTGCAATACACTGCCTGTGCGATTCATTATAGTCAAATGTAAGAATAATACTGATGTATTGAATTAAATAGTCCCATAAATATTAATACATGTACAGGTTGCATTATAAGAACTCACCCAACAGTACACAGACACTACATAAAAAAGCTGTATATCACTCTTGAATGTTAATATAGCCATATACATTTGGATGTATACGATCGTAGATATAACAAATTACTTTCTGAAAAATATTATGCAACTCCTCTCAAACTTGTTTCCGCATTTCAGCAAGAGATAGTGATGGGCTGACTGAACGTACTCAGTGTCGTCATAACGTTTTCTATAAATCTCTTGATTTTTCTCTGAATATGATAAAATCTATCTGGAAAAATACATGGAATTAACACACTTAAAGAATGTTAACTTTTTTTATTTAGCAGCACATAAACTAATAACAGATAAGACACAAAACATTTTTAATTAATAGCTGAACATCTTTTCTTTTGAAAATATGCCTTAAAAAAACTAGATTATGGGAATTAAGAGTATATTTTTTCTAAACCATGTTGAGCAAATTATTAAATATTTAAGAAAAAAATAGTTTGCATCTTGCCTGTTATTAGTTTATTTATTGATTCATAAAAAAAACCTAGGGAACATCCTGTAAATGTATTAATTCCATTATTGTGCCCGGAGTAGTTAACCTACCAACAAACATAATTGAAAATGAAAAAGTCAAGAAATGTATTAGTTTATATTGTAAAAAATGATTGGATCCAAAAAGGTATTATCAATTATGCTCTGAATAGGGCACACTCATGACCTCTTAAGATAAAAAATAATATTCTGAATATCTATGTATTAGACATAAACAGAATGGGAAATTTCTGCACAAGCAGAAGTACCTGAATCACTAAAAAGACAATTTAAAAAAGTAAATCACAACTATCAAAGCATAACTGCACGAATATAATTTAAATGAGATCAACGTAATACTAGTAAACACACAACATATACTGTTTCTATAAGAGAACCAAAAATATGGAATAAATTGATATATTAATCTGCTTACATATTTCAAGTAATGAATCAAGAGAATTTGAATTTTCAGAAAATACAGTGAACAGAAGATCAAATAGATTTCGGGTTAAAAATGAGAAAAAAGTCGCCTTACGCTTGATAGTTCTTTCTGACCTCCAAAAAGGGGAGATAATCAAGCAAACAAACAAATGAACAAACAGTCCAAGAAAGCTTTTAAATGTTGTTATATTGTTGGTTATTTGTTAAAATTACAGTCACCATGAACAAGTCAAAATACTAAAAACTTTCTCGGTCCCAAAAACGTAAAACAATTTTTAATATTATTTCTTTCTTGAAGGTTACGAAACATTAATTCAAATATTTCTTAAATTAAAAAGAGGAATATGTTTGGAATTTAGTTAAGTTTCTGATCCTCGATTTTTAAAAAAATCAGACGAGTAGTTATATCTTCTGATCGAAGAAGACTTGAACAATTTTCGAAATTCTGCATAGTTTTTGGAGGGAAAATAATTTCTACAGTTTCACAGTTCCATATTCTATGAATCACTTTTCTGCGCGAAAAATAAAACGTATTTTCTTTAAGGAAATGAGTTAGTTTATTCTCTCAAACCCAAATGCAAGTAAGAGACTTGTAACACGGCATCTAAGACTACGATGCAAGGTTTCTTTTACGTGAAACGAAATAATACGCGACTGAAAATGTCAATACCAAAAATTAAGACTCACAAGAAAGCAACCATGAAGAGAGAAACTGGTCTCTTCCGGAATAATACCACAGTCTTACTGCGAGAAAACGATTCTAATATATATATACTGATTGATCTAGATATATATATTCTCTTATTTGTTCATTTGATATCGTTTGGTCTGCCACTGCTACCCTTACATGTCAATCCTGGCTCTTATCTGTTCTACGTAGCTCTCCATAAGCAAGTCTATGGATGTATGGATGTTCATTTGACATCTGACATCATTTTCGAATCACCACAGACACTCTACGCCAGCAATTCTCCGAAATTTTCCGTCATTTTTCCGATTTCAACCATCTTTCTACTATCACCCTACTAAACATTAACGGGATGATTTAATAATTGCCTGGCTTGTATAAATCTTCATCTCGACCATCCACTTTCCTCCATGTGAAATGTGTGAATTTATTTATTAATAGTAAGTTGTGACAACAATGTGATTTTAAAATGATGCTAAAACCCAAACATTATATATATTTCTTTGCTTGTGATTTAAGGTAACCAAAACAAAAAGAAAGTCTTACATTTTTTAATGGAGCAATTAAAAATCGTACCAAAAACTAAGAGTGAGTGATTTATTCAATTTTAACATGTCAACCTGTCTATGGTTATTTTATGCCGAGAGGTTAGGGAATTGCATCCACTGTACGTCCACTGTTTATATTTTTGTGAAGTTTCTTAAGAAGCTGCTGTCTAATTGTTGTGGACCAATAAAGGGTCCGGAAGAATAACACAACTTGGGTTTTCATGGAACAAAGTATTTTAACGAAGTATAATATATCATATGTACAAAGTGTTAGAAGTTTGTCCGACTGCCAAGTGTTCGCTGGGAATAAGTACAGAGCCTGGTATTAATAGTCACGGGAGAGTTCATTACCGACCACAGGTTGGGTACTATAACACTAATCGAATATAATCGATTTATAGATATATGTGTTTGACTCAGGCTAAGGATTCTAACAGCTAATACCGCTCTGATACAAAGTGAACCTGGGAGTAATGGCAATGAAGTGTATTCCGTACACTTGAAACCTTCAAAACACCCAGGACATTCCTTTTTATTTTTAGGGTCTTATGTTGTCAATATATTTTAAGCTCCCCCGACAGGATGGATCTCAGTCAGAGAGTACATTGATATACATGTTACTACGTCACCAGATAACCGACTGATTTCACAATTTTATTAGAATATTTACTGCTCCCTTGCAAATGGATACTATACCCGACTTAAAACTGGTATCGTCATTTTCAGTCAGTGTATTTAAATCTGATAGACAAATGATAAGTAATAAAATGCATATTAAGACTCTAGCGTTTTAGTTCCTTTCAAAACAGATATACATTATATAAAACACAAAGACACCGTGAACGCATGGATACACACTAACGCAGTTGGTATTCTGATTGTATATACTCTTATAAACTTCGATGAAAAGAGTTGCCGGCCAGTAAACATTTAGCTTGGCGGTGAGGATGTCCGAAAGCATTGATTCAGTTGAGGGTTATCTCTCGGAAACATCTATTATAAAGCTTATTGTGAGTGGTGTAGGTGTGTGTGCTGTCTGCATGAGTAGACTGTAGGAATATCGAGCGCTTACGGCCGTAAAATCTATGGCGCCCACCAAGGAATAGGGCGAAGCGTACTAGAATATTGGGACGCTTTACAAAGTAGCAACGGATTCGAGCTGAAATTGTTCACACTCCAAAGAGCCGATAAGGATTTTCAAAAAAACGAAAAAATAAAAACAAAAAAAACCCCTGTTAACTCATCTTGTATGGAGTCCATTACATTCGTCCGTGCCTAAGCTATTCTACATTATATTTTGTTTTGCTTTTCGGCATGTTTTCCCACCCATGTTTTTAATATTTTCCAACCTTTTTTATACACACGGTTCTGAAGATATACAGATATGAAGATATAAAAAGTGAAGAAAGAAGGCAAAATTACAAACATACCAAAAATTGATCCATCGAAATGTTTTGTTCAAACTCTACTCTGTCTGTCTAACTTTGAGTAAGGCATGAGGTTTAATCAGACAGATATGTAGTATAAAGAAAAAGAAGGTATCATCTGGGAATATTCTTCCAATATTTTCCTGTATTCGTTTCAAATCGGTATTTTAGATTTTTAATTCCCACCCTGATGATGACGAAAACACTTTCCACTGAAATTTTCGTAATTTCATTTCTTAAACAATCCTGTCGAAACCCGTCGAGTAAGTAATTTAGGTGGAACGAACAAATTAATATTTTTTTCTCATCAATTTATTTGTATTTTTCTTTCGATTTTCTTTATACAACACACACTCACACACACACACACACACGCACACACACACACACTCACACACACATATATATGTATATATATATACACAAATCTGTCGATTGTATCTTCTATGAAATTTCACAAATACAGGTATATATATATATATATATATATATATATATATATATATATATATATATCAGCTCTCTTTTTCACGGTTTTTGTTAGATAAAGAGCGCTCAAATACTAGTCAGCAGAGCACTATAAACCGAAAAGAATCAGAATGTGTTCTTTTTACTCTCTTCGATCTTTAGCAAAAAAGTTTTCATTTGTCAATTGTGTCATCAGTTTTATTGAACACAAATGAAACTAATTATGATGAGATAAATGTAAGACTAGAAGATCTTAAATCCTTTTTGTTTTGCCCTGTTTTGTTGGCGCACACTTGAGCCTATTCATAGATATATTTTTTGCTATTTACTATTATTTTTTAATCTTATTTTACATTTTTACCATCATCATTTCACTATACAGGAGTCCCTTGATTAATGCAGATAATTATTTATATGATGACACCGTATCTGTCAAAACTACACCAATGATTCACAAGAACAGATGTGAATTATCATAATGAATCATTGAAAAATATCTTTATTTGATACTTACTATCGTAATTTTATCAAGAAATATTTTTAAATAAAACATATAAAGTCAATTAAAAATTAGAATTTTATTAAAAAAAGCAAAGAAAATTCATTGAATTGTTTTATTTTTATTTTATATCTAATATTTTCTTAATGCAATTCATTTGCTTGTCGAAACCACATTAAACATTTATACTTTTCTCCAAATTTGGATCCACCACAAGTAAGATATATTTGGCCTTATCAATTGTGAGAACCTATTCTTCCAGTTATTTCACAGTTATTTCCTTGAAAATGTTTTCTACTTCTTCATTGTTTCTTTTTTTTGCTTCATAATGTTCAATTCCAAGATGATCTTCATCACTTAAATCTTTAGAATGTTAATCCAACAATACTCTTACATTTTCCGAATTCATTTCATCAAATCCAAGGATGCTTCTAATCATAATTTCACAGAGAACTCAGTTGATGGAAGTAATAAAATTACCAAAATTATTTGTGTATTTATGCAAACGATTCTGCCTGACTGCTTTTACGCAAAGTACTTTTTCTTCTACTAATAATTTATGAATATTCTAAACTACTTGCTAAATTTCATATTGCTTCCACAATTTATATTAAGTCATTGAATACTCATTGTTTTTATCATTAATTGCCTGGCAGAAAATTATTTGCCAAGAATAAACCAAGAACGATTGGGATTGTCTATGACGTAATGGCTAAAGTGCTGGACTGCAGCCTTTATGTAAGGGAGTTCGATCTCAAGTCTCCTTATAACTCTGGTGAAGGGATGAACGCCCTTATCCCCCAAGTATACTACTTGGACGCTAACTAAACGGCTGAAGAAGAATCTAGACGGCAATTACACAAGAATGCTGCGAGCAATATTTAACAAGTCCTGGCAGCAATAACCCGCAAAGCACCAACTATACGGCCGCCTGTTTCCCGTCACGAAAACTATACAAGTTAGACGAACCAGACACACAGGACATTGCTGGAGAAGCAAGGATAAACTCATCAGTGATGTACCCCTATGGACCCCCGCATATGGCCAAGCAAAAGCAGGACGACTAGCTCGAACATACATACAGCAGCTATGTGAGGATTCGGGATGTAGCCCTGAAGATCTGCCAGAAGCGATGAATGATTGGGATAAGTGGCGAGAGAGGGTCAGGGATATCCGTGCTAGCGGCACGACATGATGATGATGATGATGATACGTTAAAAAGTATCAATGCTGTTCTACATCAAGAATGGCTTTGGCATACCCACGAAGGTTGGTATACCATTAAGCAAAGAAACTAAAATTGTAA
>OY757911.1:77284684-77332184 GCA_963585895.1 Sepioteuthis lessoniana
GAGTGAGCCTGAAAATCCGCTTTTTTCTTTACAAAATAGCAGCTCAAAACAACGCCATCAGGACAAATTATTTGATCAAAAATTTATAGGACGCGACCGAATGGAAAATGTAGTTTTTGTGGTGTTTGATTGGAAACAGTCTATCACATGATAAATGGAGGTACCCGTAGTGTAATGGTTATCGTCGTAGGAAACGGACACGACGACACGAGTTCAAATCCTGGACGAGACTCATTGCATTTCACATAGCTCTAATGCCCTTGGGAAAGGTATGAATCCAATTATTCTCCATCCAGCTTTGGGTAAATAGTAGGACAGACTAGGTTCTTCAGCCTTGGTGAGGCAACTAGTCTAGGAGAAGGAAAACTCTGAATAACCTGTTAAACTTCACTTAAAAAATGACCTTGTGTGATATCCTGCCCGAGCGGAGGGGTTGGTAAATATGATCACATGATAAGTGAATGCCGCAAATTAGTGCAAAAAAAGAGCATAAGACTAGGCATGATTGGCTAGGGAAGGTGATCCACTGGGAATTGTGCAAGAATTTTGAATTTGACTATACGAATAAATGGTATATGTACAACCCGGAAACTGTCTAGGAAAATGAGTCGCACAGAGTTCTCTCGGATTTCGAGATACAAACCGATCACTAATTTTGCCTACACAATCAGACCTTGTGATAATACCCAAAAAAAGAGAAACTGCTGAATGGTGGACTTTGCCGTCCCAGTCGACCACAGAGTAAAATTAAAAGAAAGTGAAAAGAGAGATAAGTACCTATATCTCGCTAGAGATCTAAAAGAATTATGGAACATGAAGGTGATGGTGATAACATTTGTAATTGGTGCACTTGGAAAGATCCCCAAAAGCTTGCTAAAGGAACAGGAAGACTTAGAAATAATAAGACGATTGGAGACTATCTAAACTACACAATAATTAGATCGGTCAGAATACCGAGAAGAGTGCTGGAGATTTGAGGATACATGTCAAACTTCAGTAAAAATCCATCTGCTAACGCTGGTATCAAAAACTCTCAAAGCAGTATAATAATAATAATAATAATAATAATAATAATAATAATAATAATAATAATAATAATACTACCTTTGGAGGAGTAGTAGAAATAAGGTTTTCAGGCATGACACTGCATTGTGATTATTGTGGTAAATAAACATAAAACATCGATTACTTTAACCATGATTCTACTACCTTCACAATCACTATTTTGTGATTGTAAGAGTAATATTCAAGGAAATCACAGCCATCCAAGATTAAATGTCTTCTCATCCACAGAGAAAATCCTAACCTTTTCCTCTTCGTATTTCTAATAAAGTCTTACTTAATGGGTATTAAATCATTGTCAGAGCTAATCATTTTAATCTTTTCTTTGGCCAGAATCATGGCCTTGTAATTATTTTCTGATAATCTCATTGAGAATTGGAACCATTCTTTCCGACATTCAGAGGAACTCCAGATTTATTAGAATTTTTCTGCAATATTCTAATAATCGGTTTCTCACCAGAATCGGAAATCGTTTGGGATTGAATTTCTTCTCATCTGGGAAATATTCTAGTTTACTAAAGAAGGTTTTATCGTACCCACACACATATTTGGTACGAAGCCGTCCTTTAAAACCTTTGAGAAATATTTAGCTTATGCTCAGTGGTTTGTGAAACTTAGATGTCTAATTCAGAGTGAGCCATGTTTTGAGAATTTTATGCCCTTGTAGAATTGAGTGCAAATCATATGGCATAAATGATACGAATCGTAAAGCATAGAGATTCCGGATGTCTTTGATAGAGTTTTCGGGTTTCGATGGTTTGCGACAAATGTGATCATGTGCCAGGCTTAGAATTATTCAAACTCAGCAAATATGTAACAGCATAGACATGGCAGCATTTCAAGTACTTCTTTACCTTCTTGCCTTCCACCATTTTCCCTATTTCTTCGTGAGCACTTAACACGGTATGTTAGCATCTAATATCCGGACTGGCATTCATCTTTATCATTTTCAGTTCACGACTGACCGACCACGCTGAATCGGACACATTCTGCTCATTAGGCAGACTGCCTCCAATTTCAGAGCGACACCCTCGTTTCATACAATACCCTCGGTGAAATGAGGAAGCCAAATGTTCAATGCAGTCAGACGCCTCAGTCCTTGCCCTCTCCCACTTCTTCGCAAATGCCCTGCTTTCGCGAGCGATTGATATAAGTTCAAAAGCGGCCATTGCAGAAAAACGAGACATATTCCATTAACGCTTCTTGTCATGCACATGTAGAGTAAATAGACACGCACAGACCGGGTGAGATCGTGGGACGTGACAGTTGATCTACAGTGACCGAAGCAAAGATGGCCTGGGGTAGGGATGGCCAAGGTCGACCCAATTCAAGAACAATAAAGTAACAAATGAACAGCTACTGTTAGAATGAAGTTCCTATCAAACAGAAAACAAGACGATATAACTTTAGCATCGATCGCAAATATTGATTATTCAATCCATCACACGGTGATATTGAAACACACCTGGTAATTTCCATTTGCTCCTGAAAATGCCGAATAACACGCCTGGACAAAGAAAAAGAACGCAGTTTTTACAGGTTAGAGGCAAAGATCGATGCTTGATGACCTAATGTTTTATGGGCAGTGAGGAATGATTCGTTGGCTAATCGAATGCATCTAATATACAGCTGATGTGATGGTTTTGCGATAAAATGTTTGGAGTGCGGGGTTCAGTATATTTTTTAACTTGTTTTTCGCATTGATAGAGTGAATGGTATGCTTTTAGTGAGACTTGTACATTAATCACTGATATTCAAGAATCATGTGTGATGCCTCTTCTTTTTTTTGCAATCAATGAATAAATGTCATTTTCTGGAAAGAAAAGAGAAAGGTCATTTGAAATGAAGTAAGAAAGGTAAGAAGACAGAAAAAAAAAAACATGGAAAAGAAATCATCCTGTCGGCAGGGCTTAGAATACTCTGACTTGATTACTTGCCGAAAGTTAGGATCCCGCAGAAAGGAAGATGGATGGCCTACGTATTACCCTAAACTGCATTTGATGATGTGGCTCCAGTTCTGAGGATCTTGAGGGTGTGCAGAACCCCTTCATAGATATTATTACAATGTCCACTCTGACTCGGAGAAAGAGTAACCGTTCGGGTACTTCAGTATGTCAAATAAATCAATTTAAACATTATTCCTATTCGATTGGACTGTGTGAAAAAAAATCTTTTTTATAAACAACTACAAGAAATAGAAATATAAGCGTACAATGAACACAATCCCCTAACTTCTAGTCAGAAAATAACCTATGATGGGTGGACACACCGTTAAAATCAACAAATCAATTAGAATGTTTTTTTTATTTGTTTTACGACATATCAACTCTTTATGAGTTATTCAATGCCGAAATATGACTTACCTTTAAATGCTTAATTACTTTCATAACAATCTTTTCAATATTCCGTGGCATTTTTTTAAATTGCGTTTTTTATTTGTCGGTAATTATATCTTTACACACAGTTTGCGTTTCATGTATTCCTATTAAATACAAATAATTTTTAAACAAATTTATCTAATCTATACATACGACCATAACAGGTACAACTACTCTGGTTCAGAGTTGGTCTGGGATAATGGCAATGGAAGATTATTCCAGAAATAGATTCTCACCATAATATCCAATTTAATGTGTTATCCAGAGCTCTCGCTTTTTAGGGGTCTTATAGAAAATGCTGTCGGAGCAATGTCTGGCCGGTTGTCAAGGTGAAGTTGGGGAATATGGTTATATGAATTATTTGAACCTCAGCTTTAACAATTGATCTTGTAGCTTAGATTTTATTGCAGCTAGTACAGATAATTAGGCATCCATGTAGCAAAAGCTTTCGTGATTCTCAACGAAAGTCTATCTTTCATTATATTCTCCGATTGACACTTCGACAATGTTGTATAAATAACGCACCGAGTGTGATACATAAGACTCCCTTTTTTGTGGGGTTTTTACTCCTCTGCTGAAGACAAAGTCAGCGTATTCTTAGACCTGCCGACAAGGTGGTGAGAGAAAGAAGCAGGCGTGACAGGAACATTAAGGAGAAGTAAAAATGAACTTGCTTATGGGTAAATAAATTTATACAACTTTGAAAATCTGCTTCCAATAATGTAAAGTTAATGTATGATCAAATGTCATTCACAATTAATTCTGAGAGATACTCTGTTGGCAATCAAGCTCTGATCGTCGTAACATTTATATTTGTCTTTATCCAATACTTCTGCAAGAACATCATGCTACACTAGGTCAATTTTTAAGATTATTTTTTATCCTAGAACTGCTACCGCGCCAACGTTAAAGTACCCTGTCTACTTTACTATTTACCCAAAGCTGGGTACATACCCATATAAGGGCATATGAAATGCCAGCAACTTGGTCTTAACTAAGGTAGCCATTTCCTCCG
The DNA here is from genome assembly GCA_963585895.1 of Sepioteuthis lessoniana. Lineage (NCBI taxonomy): Eukaryota > Metazoa > Mollusca > Cephalopoda > Myopsida > Loliginidae > Sepioteuthis > Sepioteuthis lessoniana. The sequence goes on from OY757911.1 coordinate 77,289,140, forward strand.
ATGAGCGCCTACATAAGGTTTATATAACTGATGTAGTAGAATTAGCCCGCATAAAGAGTGAAATACAAGTTGGTTAAAAAATAAGATTGAAAAATGAAAATTAAATTTTACATAAAAATATATATATCTAAGATGATGCGTAAAGATTCATTGAATTGAGAATATGAAGCAAAATTGAATTAAAAAATTCAATGAATAGATATTTTATACAAAGACTGGTAAACTACGGACGGAGCTGCCTCTATGCGGTACTTGATAAGTTTTTAGAATCTAACCACATACTTTTAACAACTTCCTTCATCGAAAAAATACTCTTATTTCTATCACTTCAATTGATATATATAATCAATTGTCAGATTGAATAGCATGTAATCATAACAAATCAAATTGTTTTGGACTTTGGAGTGTTGGAATATTTGAGTCTGGACTCGTCTGAAGAGTTGCCAGTGCCAAGTTTGACATAAATTTTGTTACATTCCTTTAGGATTGAAGTTCTTATCTTAATCACAAAAATAGATGTTATGATTCAGTTTTTTTTAATAATTATCTTTTTAACCAGCTCATTGGCCGAGTGGGTAAAGCGTTCGCCAATGGACCGGAAGACCTGGGTTCAATCCCAGGTCGCGTTATACTAAAGACTTTAAAAATGGTACTTGATACCTCCTTACTAAACACTCAGCATTATAATGTACGTATCAAGGGTCAAGTGGGGCAATCCAGGGAAAGGAGTAGTGACCCCTTACACCTCAGTGTAGTAGCTATTGAAAAGGGAGCCTTGTGGTCGCCCTCGACTACGGTCGCCAACTTTACTTACATATTTCAAGTTAGAATTTTAATACTTTCCTTAATGTATGATCAAAAAGTGATATAGATTTCATTCGATGATTACAAAAACTGAGTTAATTTATTTATAAAATTTCACAAAACATTTATACCTTAAAATATTAAAAAGTTACTTCTGTTTAGTTCATGTTTACGGTGTGTCATTTTCTAAAATTTATTTACTGGCACTACTTTTGATATAAAGAGTTGAAATTGATTACAAAAATAAAGAGTCGAAATTGATTACAAGAATGTCTCGCAGCATGAAAATATTATTAGGAATCCCCGATGCATAGTGGCTAACGTACTAGATTCGACATTGTAGTAAGCGAGTTCAAATTCCAGTTGCGTACACCCATTTATGGGTTGATAAACGCCGCAGCTGTTCTTCTACACGGATAGCTTTGGTATTAACTAACACATGAACGTTGACATGCCATAGTAAGATACGAAACCGAAAAATATTCTATAAACTTTGACCATTTAGGTATAGAGCTTTCTGGAAAGATTTTCCAAAATGGTCTGTAAACGGAAATGATTGCCCAACTCTGGTCTGATTATTATTTTGAATCGATTGCAAAGAAACAAATCTTACCAGAGCCATTACATTTAGACAAAAACGGGACAGAAACATTTTCCTTATCAAATTCGATTTATATAGTTAATAGCATGAATACTTCTCTGCGACTATTGGTTTCATGCCATCAACCTGATGATTGTTGCAATAAAGATGGCATGAAACCAGTGCTTGTAAAACTAATATACATTTATTTATTATTATTATATCATATAATTACTCAATCACAGATATTGATAACTCACGATATTGTATTGTATTTGATCTGCCACCCACCTACCAAGTGAGAGAATGCAACCATATACTGCCCTAATATATATATATATATATATATACACACAGAGTGAGAGAGTAAGAGTGAGAGACTGAGTGATTGTGTGTGTGTCTGTGTGTGTGTGTGTGTATGTGTGTGTGTGTGTGTGTGTGAGAGAGAGAGAGAGAGAGAGAGAGAGAGAGAGAGAGAGAGAGAGAATGTTTAAAAAGTTCTGAGCCTTCTTCAAAAAGAGGCACAGAGATGAACATTTTTTGAGGCATCACACCACCACTTTTTATAAAACTAGAAAAAAAACAGAATTTGCTTTTCTAGTTGTATATAACGTTATAATATGGTGCCGCAACAACTTTTTTTTTTGCTATGCTCTTCTTTCTGGGTGAGTATTTGCATAAGTCGTCCATTTATTTTTAAATACTTGCCATTAAGAAGTTTCTTCAGTAGTTAAGAAGATACAAATTAACTTTATAGGTTTACGACCAATATAAAAATATTACTCTAAAAATCCCAGAGAGTTTTTTTTTCAAGTTTTCAAGATATTTTTACAAGACGTAGTCTGAATATATTTGACAAAATGCGCATTCTCTTCCACTGATAGACCTACGAGGAAGTTTCTTCAATTTATTAACTTTGAATATCAAACGTTTAAAAAAATTCCAAACTTCACAAATTTTTGATTAATATTTTTTCATTTGAATTTTAATTGCTTTTTATCGCGAATAAAAACTTCCAGCCATTGGCGTATCTAGAAGTATATGCATATTTTACCGGCAACAGGGGTATTAGATCTGTTACTAAGTTGTGTTTTATAAGTCTGAGACAATAGGTCTTCTCATTTTTTAAAAAAATAACACTGGATTTCTATGACTTGTAAAATCTGCTGGTGAATTTTTGTTAGATTTTTATCTAAGAATCTTGATTTATTTCTAATCGACTAAATTGTTTCACCCAGTGCAACTATCACGAGTCAACTTAACTATTGTTTGAATTTACTCTTTACCCCTCCATATTGACGACCTTTGCAATCGATAGGTTTTCTATTCTCGTATTTTTCCGTAAAAACTTCAGAAATATCAATTGAACATTATCACCTTAGCATTTAAATGTATAAGTATTAGATATTCCCATTAACCTTGAGATAGTCGTTCAGGCAGTCCAATCGAGTTGGTAGACAAAAAACAAAAAGTAGATCAACGGACTTTAACCAAGTTAAAGCTTATATCCAGATTTTCTTCTAGGATTTTCCTCTTTTCTTTATTTACTTAATTATATATTTCTATTTTTTAATTTATTTATTTTTCATTATAATTTTTTACTTTATTTCATTTTTATTTTATTTTATTTTATTTTATTTATTTTTTTTTACTTATTTATTTATTTTTTTATTTATTTCTTATTTTTATTTATTTATTTATTTTTTTATTTTCATTTTTTTTAATTTTAATTTTTATTTTTTTCATTGTGACCGGCTGTTTATGAACAGTCTCTGATTGTTCGTGGTCACATCTGTGTCAGGTGCGCAGATCATAAACAACCCCTTATCCAGGTATAGCCACATTATACCACCCATGATAAAAATGTCAAATCACAATATTACACAATGTGGGACCCAGGAAACAGGCCTGGGTTTCATGATCGGCAGGTGCTCTCCTAATAGCCAACATGGGAGACCCGATCGTCATCCTACGAATGTTGGTTGTTCTTTTTCAGATACATAAACGACGACGTAACAAACCCCAACGAGCAGAGACCTAAACGTAGAACATGAACTAGGGAAGAGAATAAACTTGTGCTAGAATGCTATTTCAGGAGCAATCCCTCACAACGAGGCTACAGGAAAAGGATGTTTGAGATTTGACAAGAATGTTCGAGATTTCAAACAACTAGCCAAAGATTAGCGGATCAGTTTAGGACAATAACGAAGAAGGGTTGGTTTTCTGACCTAGAATTACCAGAAATCCATAAAAAAAAAACACTGAAACAAAACTATAACGCAGTGCCAGACACACCAAGTGGTGTCAAACAAAAACAATCCAACGAAAAAGAACCGCAAACCTCGGGAAATGAAAACACCACACTCCTAACCGATACACTATCAAACCACCAGGAAGAAACACTATCGCAAGAACAAAAGGTAAATCTAGAAAATGTAAAGAGAATCATGAATACTGAAAAGATTATTCTACCTTCATTAAGAGACATAGAATGGAAAAAACTTAAAATAGAAACGAATAAAATAAATCACATACTACCTTACATACCAACGAATAATATAACTGAGTTAAAAGAATTAATATATGCAGGAGCGAAATTAGTTTGTGAGAATATTAGGATTCCCTGAAAAAGCACGAAGAAAAAGCAAAAACCGGGATGGGAAATTAGACTGGAATTGCAAATAAAAAAAAACTACAAAAACAAGCCCGAATGATGAAGAGAGACGCTGAAATAAGCGGGGGAAAGAAGGAACAGGCCACATGGGGAAAAATAACAGTAGAACTTGAGGAAATAAACCAGAAAATACTGGCCAAAGAAGGAAGATTAAAGAGATATCGACAAAGGGTAAAACAGTACAGACAAAATAGGACATTCCAAAACAACGAAAGGAAATTCTATCAACAATTGGGAGGGAGTGACACGAAAACATACCAAGAACCGGATGCAAAGGAAACCGAGCGATTTTGGGCTAAAATATGGGAACCAAAGAAACAACGAAAATGCTGAATGGATAAACAACATTACAAAAGAGCTAGACAGGCTTGAAGAAGGCCCCAAAATCGAAATACACGTCGACTTATTCAAAACAACACTAAAGAGAATATCAAACTGGAAAGCACCAGGCCATGATGGCTTCTGGTTCAAGAAATTCATCTCCATTCACGACAGTCTAGCACTAGAGATGAACAGATGCTTACAAGACGCGCACGTACCTGAATGGATGACCAAAGGAAAGACTACATAAATCCAAAAGGACCCTAGTAAAGGAACTGCCCCGAACAATTACAGACCCATAACCCGCCTACCAATGATGTGGAAAATACTAACAGCGCAAATAAGGGAAAAATCTACTATTCGCTAACATTATTATTATTATTATTATTATTATTATTATTATTATTATTATTCTTCTTCTTCTTCTTCTTCTTATTATTATTATTCCCTGACGAACAGAAAGGATGCTGCAAAGGATCCAGAGGCACAGCAGAATTACTCTTCATAGATCAACACATCCTAAATGAGAGCAAGACAAGACGGAAAAATCTAGCTATGAACTGGATTGACTACAAGAAGGCATATGATATGCTCCCACAAAGCTGGATACTACACTGTCTCAAAATGTACAAAATATGACATGAAGTTTATGACCTGGTGAGTGGAACTGACAGCAGGAAGAAGAAGCATAGCTGAAACAAAGATCCAAAGAGGCATCTTCCAAGGAGATGCACTATCGCCCTTACTATTCATAATAGCCATGATGCCAGCGATCCACATACCCAGAAAATGCACTGTCGGATACAAACTCAGCAGATCACTAGAGAAGATCAACCACCTAATGTACATGGATCACATTAAATTATTTGCAAAAAGTGAAAGAGAACTGAAAGCTCTCACACACGCAGTTAGAATATACAGTCAGGACATAGGAATGGGATTTGGCATAGAAAAATGTGCCATGCTCGTCATGAAAAGTGGAAAACGACATATGACTGACGGAATGGAACTACCAAATCACGACAGAATTAGGACGCTGGAAGAAAATGAAACCTACAAATACTTGGGCATCTTGGAGGCTGTCACCATCAAACAAGTGCAAATGAAAGACATGATCCGAAAAGAATATCTCAGGAGAACGCAAAAACTACTCGAGACAAAACTCTCCTGCAGAAACCTCATCAAAGGAATAAATACTTGGGCTGTGCCACTGGCCAGATACTCGGGACCCTTTCAAGTGGACCCGAGAGGAACTTAAACAAATGGACCAAAGGACAAGAAAACTAATGACCATGCATAAGGCATTACACCCCAGAGACGACGTTGACAGACTATATGTATCTAGAAAAGAGAGAGGAAGAGGACATGCCAGCATCGAAGACACCGTTGACGCATCCATACAACGGCTCGAAGACTACGTAGAAAAACACGAACGAGGACTAATTACAACCATCAGAGTCGATACGGACAACATGATAGACGAAAGAATGACAACAACTAGGAAACAAAAATGGGAAGAAAAACAACTCTATGGTCGCTGTAAACGTCTAATAAACAACATCTCACACCAGAAAACCTGGATCTGGCTAAGAAAAGGAAACCTTAAGAGAGGAACGGAATCCCTCCTAATAACAGCACAGGACAACACCATAAGAACGAATATATATCAAAGCGAGAATAGATAAGACGCAACAAAACAGTAAATGTAGGCTATGCGGTGACAGAGACGAAACGATCAATCACATTATAATCGAATGCAGCAAATTAGCACAGAAGGAGTACAAGGCGAGACACGACTGGGTCGGCAAGGTAATCCACTGGGAAATGTGCAGGAAATTTCAATTCGACCTTACAAACAAATTGTATATGCACAACCCGGCGCCTGTCCTAGAAAATAACTCGCATAAACTTCTATGGGACTTTAACATACAAACAAATCGCCTAATCCCGGCCAGAAGACCAGATCTCATAATAATCGACAAAAGAAAGAGAATCTGCAAAATTGTTGACTTTGCTGTCCCGGCGGACCACAGAATAAATCTGAAGGAAAGTGAAAAGAAGGATAAGTACCTCGACCTCGCTAGAGAGTTGACAAATCTGTGGAACATGAAAGTAACGATTGTGCCATTTGTGATTGGTGCGTTAGGCACAGTAACTAAAGGATTATTAAAGGGCCTGGAGGACTTGGAAGTTAGTTGACGGGTAGAGACTATCCAAACAACAGCATTGCTGAGGACAGCCAGAATACTGAGACGTTTCTTGGAGACTTGAGGAGACTTGCTGTCACTCAAACTCCAGTGAAAAACCATCAGCTAATACTGATGTGAAAAACTCTAGAGGAGTAAATGATTATAATTTGAAATTTGACCTTACTAGAAAATGGTATAAGCTCAACCCAGAATCCGTCCTGAAGAACGAGACACACAAAATTCTCTGGGATTTGGCGATACAAATAGATCATAAAATCATGGTCAGAAATGCAGACCTAGTGATAATTAACAAAAAAGAAAAAAAGGTAAAAAGAAAAAAGTGAACCAAGTGAATAGTGGACTTTGCTTTCCCGGCGGACCAGAGAAAGGAAACTAAAGAAAACGAAAAAAGAGACAAGTATTTGGACCTTACTAAAGAACTAAAAAGCTATGGAACATTAAGGCGATGCTGATACCAATACTTATTAGTGCACGCGGAATTGTCATCAAAGACTTGGTAAGGAGGCTGGAAGAGTAGGAAATCGGAGGACGGGATGTGACCATCCAAACCACAGTATTGTTAAGATCGGCCAGAATACGGAACAGAATCCTGGAAACTTGTGGGGACTTGCCGTCACTTCGACTCCAGTAAAAGTCCATCAACTAACACTGGTATGAAAAACTCGCTTTTAGTTAGATATTAATCCTTAGTAACCAAGATATTTCAGAAGGAGCATAAGAATCCTTTTTGGCCTCAAGCTATGAGACCTCATGCTACGTCACTGCCATCAATCTACAATTGTCAGTAGACAATATTTCATGCAATTAGAATATTTCTAAGAAGAATTTAATTTACTTGCATGATCCGGTCGATCTATCCTTTTGCTTTTTTTTTAAAAAAGACATTGTTACCATGATTTTCTTGCTACAAAGATATAGCTCATTTTGTAGATATAAATGGGATATGAAAATAGCCATTTAAATGAGCGTGGTATTTTCACGTAAAACTTCTTCGTCTATAATGAGTGTGCAAAAAACACAAAACATGGCACACTTCAAATATAGGAGCTCCTGTTATTCATATAACGTGGGGGCCAGTAAAAGCTAATTTTATTCCATTTAGCCAACCTATCAAAACCTTTAAATCGTCTTACTTTTACCTCTTGCTGTTTCTTAAATAACTTATCTATTCATAACCAGAATAACTTCAGTTTAGCACTTGTTTTCACTATTACATGAATCGATGAAATCTAAAACAATTAAATTGGAGCCAAATTTGTATATGTGAATATTACCAATTTCACGAATGTGCCTCACGTTTTTCCTCTCATTCTCCTGCTTCTACAAAGAACCGGGTTTTGGACCCCGACACTTAGACTCACAAGTGTTAAACAACCGGTAAAAACATACATTTTCTGTTCTGAGCGGACTCAAGATGCCGTCTAGAAGACTTTAAAAGTGTGATCCCTGGTAGAGACAGATAGCGAGCAAGGTAGAAAGAGAGTGAGTGAAAGAATCAAAGAAATCCGTGATGATGATGATGATGATGATGGCTTTATGAAAAGACTTCAGCTATATCTGGCAAGAGAGTTACTTTTGTTAGTTTATTTATTTATTTGTAAATTCAATAAATGTGACTATGGCTTTCTTTTAAGCTTTGCACACATTACGTCCATGGAGAATGTGACTTGACTTATTATCTAACCGTTGGTGAAGGTTGGTAATTTTGTTTATCAAATGTCTTGATTTTGACTTCATTGCAATTGAAGCTATTGTCTCTAAAGAATCACTCTTTACTAGATGCTATATTGATAGACAGTTGAGTGCTTTGATCATTTAGATTGTGGTATGAATGAAAGACACCTAGTTAGAATCAAAATCACTACACTAGCAGTTGATTTATGAAACTATCTTTCTGATTATTGAAGACCTTTTCTGTTTCGTTAGGTTTTTTTTTTCATGGGGGATTCGGCATGTTAACTATTCTTAAGTTTTTTTATTCCAATATTTTTACAAAACACATGACCTGAAAATGAAGAAGTCCGCACGCTAAATATTTCATGGCAGTTTTTTAGTTCCTATTCATGTCTTTCGAGATATTTAGTGGCAAAATATTTGAGGCAATCATCCAGAATAAGGTTGGTTTGATGCTTGATGGAATGTTAAATTTTGTTGGATTGTTTCAGGTATCAACCGGTTCATTGGTCTAGTGGGTAGAATGTTCACCAGTGGTCCAGGAGACCGGGGTTTCAATCCCAGATCGAGTCATACCAAAGACTTTATAAAAAATGGCACTTGATACCTCCTTGCTTAGCACTCAGTATTATAAAATATGTACCAAGAGTAAAATGGAGCAATCCAAGGAAAAGAGTAGCGCCCTACCCTACACCTCGGTGTAGTAGCTATTGAAAAGGGAGCCTTCGGGTCACCCACGACTACAGTAGCAAACTTTACTTTACTGATATTAATAATTCATTTGTGAGCATATACAACTATTCTAAAAAAAGTCATTTGCCTTAATCTACTTTACATCAAGTTAGGTTAGGTCATTTGGACTTATGGCATGTCAACCTTCGATGGTTATGTAATGCCAAATCCAGTTTACATACATGATTTTTCAGTGAATAATTTATCGTTAACAAGTTTTAAATCAGCCAAAGTGCATTTGTTTGCACACAGTTAAATGATTTCAAGTATTGCTATCGAATATTACTGAGTCAACTTAATATCAATAAACATTTCTATATGACGCACGGATGGGACCAGAACAAGTACTATATCTCTAGGTCAAAGTGGACCTGGGAGTAATGGCAATGAAGTTGCATTCCAGATTTCCAGAAGCTCCTGGATTGGAGGTAGGCCATCTGATCACTTTTATGTCGTATTCTGGACAGTGTATTGCGTGTTCTTACCTCATTGCAGAAATGCAGTCAGTGTATCCAATAACTCCAACCAACAGGGCTGCTAGTGTTTTTTAAGCACTCCTCTCAAATGCGAAAAAATTCGCAAGCAATTATATCGTTGCAAATGACTATACTTATTTATTACGACTACTCCTACTACAAATAATAATAATTATTGGTTTACACACGTATGGAAGTAAATAATGGATTGTAATGCGACAATTTGTAAAGAAAAATTGATAACAAGGTAAGTAGACGGAGAGTTTTATTTAGTTTTATAGTCGACACTATAACGTTTTGGTTCGAATGAACCATCATCAGGGCTATGAGGGATGATATTAGTGATATTAAATCAACGATGGATGTGTAAAAAGTGTAAAGTAGGTAACCTACGGAAAATTTGTATAACAAGAAAAAAGTTGACCGTTTATGATAAGAAAAAATTGTCTGCTTCATTAATGAATCAGCGTTTGTTGTTTTAAATTACGTCATTTCGAATCATTCCTTGATTTGACGGAGTTCTAATCCTATAAGTCGGGCTTTTTTAAATGTATGCGCCTCGGAAAATTTTAAATTATGGATAGAAGTTTCAAGGTGTAGACGTATGTAATCCAGAAAAATATGTTGGGATGGACAAAGAACGCAGGACATGCTGGTATGTATGTTTTTTTTTACTTCTTGGATATAGTTGCTTAGAAAAATCCTCCTGTTTTTGAAGGAATGGGCAGTGATGTTTAGGTCTTTGCAGCTACGAACCATCTTGATGTAATCCATATGAGACATTGGAGTGAAAGAGTGGGTTTAGATCTTGTTAGTCTATGGGCCAGAATGGAAGTAAATAATGGATTGTAATCCAACAATTTGTAAAGAAAAATTGATATTTTTCTTTACAGAAGTATATTTCTGACCCAGTCGACTGCGACTGTAGAATACACCGATTGCATCTCTGCATAGGGGTTAAACTCCCCCAATGGATATCCAGGATATGACATTAAACAATCTAATGGTAAGGCTCTAAGTATGCTGGAGCTAAGGGAATGCGGAGTACCCCTTCATTGCCATCGCAACCTGGTCCACGCTGAGCCGGAATATCAGCACCTGAAAGGTTTCTCTCTATGGAGTAAGCAGAATTGTTTTATATTCAAACTGAGTGCAAGCAAACAACTTTTGTTAACTGAATTGCTTGAATTTGAAATGTTTGAATTTAACTGTGCGTAAAAAATAAACAATGTTTGATTGAAATGTTGGTAATTGATAGCAATACTTTGAACCAGTTAACTTTGTTGACATGCTCAAGTGAATTCTTAGAAATAGAACTGTTTGATCATTCAACTGTGTTTAAAAATGCCTGATGTTTAATCAAATTGTTCATGATACATAGCAATAATTGTAGCAATGTAACTGAGACTTCTGTTAAACCAAATTGTTTGAAACTGTTTTATCATTTAATTGTGTGTAAATAAATGAATGATGTTTAATTAAATAGTTAGTGATACAAAGCAATACTTGGAACCATTTGACTTTGATTTATGCAAAACTGAATTGTTTGAAATAGAACTGTTAGATCATTTAAGTGAGTGAACTATTTAACTTTTTTAACTTACGTTTACAATCATACATATCTAACATATATGAATAAAACGGATTTGGCATTAAATAATCTACTATGGTTGATATGCCACAAAACTTAAGAAAAACCAAACCAAACAAGTATATTTTCTAGAAATTCTGTCAAGTATATAAAATTTTCAAACTGATCAATATGTAGAGAATGCAATCGGTGTATTCTAGAAGTGCTTTTGAAATAGATCTACGATTATTTATACCAGTTGAAAATCCACTCAAAGGATTTCAAAGAATTCAGTTTAGAATGAGTATAGTTTTTGTTTACCCACAGTTAAATGTCAAAACAGTTATATTTCAAACAATTCAGTTTAGTATTCAAAAACAGTTCCATTTAAACAATTCAGTTTAACGTAAGTACGCAGTTTAAACGTAAAACAGTTTTATTTCAAGCAGTTCAGTTTAGCATAAGAACGCAATTGTTCTGTTTCACCCATAGATAGGACTCTATCAGGAGCTACCTCTCTGAGCCAGAGTGGAGCTAGGAGCAATGGCAAAAAAGGGGTTCTCTGTATTCCCCAATGCTCCAGCATTACCATCAGATTGTTTAGTGTTATATCCTTGATGCTCGTTGGTGGGGTTCTTACTGTAAACTGTATTTACGTTAAATTGACTTTTTAAAAATTGAGCTGTTTTTAAATTTAATTGTGTGTAAACAAAATCTATGCTTATACTAAACAGAATTGTTTGAATTAGAACTGTTTGACAAAACCGAATAGTTTGAAATAGAAATGTTTTTGACAATTAAACCATGTATTTACATTTGAACTGCGTATTTATGCTACAGTGAATTGTATAAAATGGAACTAATTTTGACATTGCAACTACTTTCGCAAAGTTGAATTGTTTGAATTAGAACTGATTATTTGTATAAAATGGATTTGGCATTAAGTAACCTACTAAGGTTGATATGCCATAAAACCAAACAACCAAACTTAACTAGCATAACACCGAAGTACATTTTTGTAAGGCATTAATTCATAAACGTTTATGTCCACCAGGTGACTTTAGATATTGGTAATCTTTTGTTTTTCTGAATTTTTAAAAAACAAATAGAAAGTAGGGTGGGAAAATATGCCATAAATTTGTTTCATTGCTAGGAGGTTTTCTGCTAGATTCCTGTATGCTTACACCGAGAGATGGATTTTTGGTTTTATGATCGTAGGGACAAAAAGGGTCTAGTTTAGTATGAATTAAAGGATTTATCCGACGTCCCACCCGGCCAGATTTTACAAAGGTCATTTTAATGTGGGGTAGTTTAGCTTGATCCAATAGAAGAGTATTATAATTCTACAATGAGACCGTTCTAAATCGGAAGATTACAAAAGATTGAAAAAACAAAGATTCTAAATAATTCATATTATCCTGAAGTTATGTTCAGACAGAAAAGAACAAAAATACATTTGAAGAATTTAGCATAATATGCAAAATAATCAAATGATGAAGATGGGTCTTAGTTGATGATGTCAAGTTATTTTACTCTGAAATCTGGTCCATGCACATTAACTGTTATTGTGAAAATAACCCAACTCATTCATCAAATTGCCCAGTCAGCTGGGGCTGTAGAATACACTGACTGCACCTCTGCAGAGGGGTAAGACCCCCTTAACGAGTGTCCTGGATATGACACTAAACAATCTGATGGTGAGGTTCCGGCAGTGCTGGAGCTTTGGGGAATGCGGAGTACCCCTTCATTGCCATCGCTCCCAGGTCCACTCTGGCCTTGAGTGGTAGCACCTGATAGGGCCCTATCTATGGGTTAAATAGAGCTAACAGCATACTTATGCTGAAATGAATTGGGTAAACTGAATAGCTTGAAATAGAAACGTTTTTGACACTTAAACCGTATTTACACTTTAACTGCGTGCTTATGCTTAACTGAATTATTTCAAATAGAACTGTTTTTCGACATTAAAACTGTATTTACACTTGACTGAATTATTACATATAACTGCTTGAATAGTTTGAAATGGAAATGTTTTTGACAATTAAACTGTATACTTATGCTAAACTGAACTGTTTTCATTAGAACATATTATTTACATAAAAATGGATTTGGCGTTAAATAACCTACAAAGGTTTATATGCCATAAAACCAACCAACCAAACAAACAAACATTCATCAAAAAAGCAGATTTCGGCTAACTATTATCTATGTATTAATATGCTACTACTTACCGATCGTACTAGTCACACAAGGACGTATGATTATATACAGAAGAAAGAGAAAAGAATAGGAAAATAACATGTTTATTTTGCGAACTTCCCTACCTCGTACCCCCACTTTATGGAGTCTTTACTCTCTCAACCAAAATTTGCTTGTGATTCTTTTGAGGAATAATTTTGAAAAAAAAAGTATTGATTTAAATGAAAATGAAAAATAAGTTAACACAAAACTATAATTAATATATATTCAGGAGAAAACATGATGGAAAATGAAAGAAAAACGTTAAAGTGAAAGCCTATACTGAAGAAAACTACTAGATGAATTACGAAAATATTATTTTATCCTGAAATTATAAATGAGTAAAATATTATTTTTCGTCTTTTCACGTATTCAGTAAATCAATTATATGGTTCATTTTGATTATAAAATATTCGGCGTAAATTATAAGAATACGTTTGTAAGTCAATTAAACGGAAATGTTATTTTGATCTTTACATTTTGGTTTCTAATTAAGGCTTGAATCAGCATAGTTTAAGCTAGTTGTATATTAAACTGATTATCAGGAGGATATCATCATCATACTTATGTTGCACTCCTAGCACGGATCTCCCAGACTCTCTCGCGGTTCCTGTCTCATCGTTCATCGCACCCGTGAGGTCTTCCAGGCTACATCCTGTATCGGCACAGAGCTGTTGTATATAGGTTCTAGCTGGTCATCCTACCTTTTCTTGTCCATGTGACAGGGGCCCACTTGAGTACATCACTTATGAGTTCGTCCTTACTTCTCCAGCAGTATCTCGTATATCTGGTTCGTCTAACTTGGATAGTTTTCGTGATGTGTGGTAGGTTGCCATACAGCTGCTGCTTTGTGGGGAGTTACCTCCAGGACTTGTTTAATATAGCTCGTAGCATTCTTGTGTAATTGCCGTCAAGCTTTTTATCCATACGTTTAGTTAGTATCCATGTGGTGCATCCATATAACAGTATCGACACAACCAGAGTTTGGAAAAACCATTTTATTTTTTCGGTCAGGTTTGACTTCCATATGACCAATAACCTTTCGATAGCTGTCCAAGACTTTGCTAGTTGCGAGTTAATGTCATTCTCAGTTGATGAGACGCTGCTTTTGAGGTAGGTGAACTTGTTCTCTAGATTCAAAGGCCTTCTCTTTAGTGTAGAGGTGTCGCCTATTTAATTAAAGCTCATGTATTCTGTCTTCTCTGCGTTGACATTGAGTTCTATGCCACCTAATGCACGTTCCAGACTGCGTAGTAGGGATACGGCTTGTGCGGGTGTATTTGCCAGAAGCGCTACGTCATCAGCGTAGTTCGCATCCGTAATAGTTTGTGCGGGGTATCTTCTGCTTTTTTCCTTTGCCAGCTTGTAACCGTTTTCTTTCATTAAATCTATTGACGTTCTAAGCACATAGTATAGGCAGATAATAAATAGGTATGGGGCTAATGTGCCTCCTTACAGTCCACCTGCTACAATGTCGAAGTAGTCTGTGTCTTCATTCGGTGAGGGGACCTTTACATTCGTGTTTTTATATAGCATCATTATAGCTCTGGCGGTTTCTTTGAGGAGGCTGTTAGCGAGAAGAATTTACTCCACCTTTCCTTTGTGTATGGAGTCAGATGCATTGTAGAAGTCGACGAATAATATTGTTGCTTCAAGGTTTTTTGCACGTACACGTTATAGAATTCGACGGATAGTCAAAATTTGTGATATCGTGGATCGATTTTGGTTCTTTCTAAGTATTTTCTCAATTTTCGGTTCTATGCAGTTGTGTAGTAGAGCTTTGTAAATCTTGGTCACTTTGACGTAAGGGTAATACCTCGGTAGATCTTGGCTCTTCCGAGGTCACCTTTCTTGGGGGAAGGGAAGATGCATTCTTTCTCCTTCAGTGTATTGTGTTCCTGTAATATACGGCATTACAGTGTCGGAACAATATGTCGATGAATTTCCTTGTCTTCCATACTTCTGGGTTTATTTCATCAAGCCCTGCTCCTTTCCTATTTTTAATTTGTCTTGGTGCTGAGTTGAGTTCTTGCGTAAACTGCCTTAGTTCAATGTCTAGTAGATTACTAATGAATTTTGTGATTGGTTTATCTGTAACTTTCGGAGGTTCTCCGAGTAAATTCTCGAAATATGCATTCGTTCTTCTTGGATGGCAGGTTTCAATTTAGGTTTCACAGTACAGTTCTTTCTGCTCACTTCGCTATCCTAGATTGTCTATCTTCAACCGAGTCTCTAATCTTATTGATCTGATTTTGTATGTATTATGTTTGTTCTTTAAGGTATACCTTCGTTAATTCATTTTGTGCCTTCTTATATTTCTGAGTATTGATATTGGTTGGGTTCCTCCTATGGCGTTGCGAGCAATTTTTACGTCTGCACGCCTTTTTCAAACTGCTAATGTCTCCCAGGAGACTGCAGATTTAGCTCTTTGTTAAGTTGGTATGCATTCTGCTTCCACTTCTAAGTGGGCATTGTCAAAGTTCTCGTATTCGTCATTCGGAGTAAGTGCATCGAATTTGTTTCTATGTGTTAACGTATATTTTTCTTTAATATCCCTGTTGTTAAGCTGGTGCCAGTCATAGAGTACGGTTGTGGTTGTTCAGGCCACATGCCTTCGTAGGCTCAATTGTATCTTTGCCGTGATAATTCGGTGATCGAAGAACACACCCTCGAACGAGGAATATTCCTCACAATTCAATTCACTGTTATTCCATTTCTTATTTATGTGGATGTAGTCTATCTGTGCTTTAGCGTTATTTGCGTAGGTGTAGGTCCATAATTTTCCCCCTTCTTTTCTGAAATTTAGTATTAAGTTATGTTAATCTAACTTCTAGCGTGAAATCTGTTAGATGTTCACCATTTCTGTTTGACGTGTTGTGTAGGCTGAATTTGTTGTTTACGTTTTTACCAACTTGGCCATTTATGTCTCCACCGATGATAAGAACGTTGTGTTTCGGGATGCTATGAACAAGGGAGGATAACTCATTATAGTCGGCGATGGGGTCCGTTTCTTAGCAAACATTGGTAGGGCTGAAGCAGGAGATAATTGTTGCGCTAGAGTTGCCATGAAACCTTGCTACCAACATCTTCGGTTGTACTTTTTCGTTGATATTTAGTAATTTATAAGGCCCGTGGATCTATAAGCATTCCTACAGCTCCTATTACGGTGTTGCGGATGGAGAGACAAACGTCCATCCATTGCTAGTATCATGCTTTTTTTATATCTTCGCAACAAAGGTATCTGTGTTATTGTATGCATATTATTACTATTTCTTGTTATAATTTGGACTCTCTAGCTGATTTTTCGAACATTTGGACCAGGGCTCCAAGCTCAACAGGACGTACTCTTTTTTTTACCGGCGCGAAGAGCGATGTGGTTTGGGCAAATTGTTTTAGTATGAGTCATGGTAATCTTTCGATGGCTGGATTATGTTTTTGTTCTCTTCTATAGAAGCCACCCGAATTGATGAGCAGCAGTAGTTCCCCGATTAAACTATTTGATTCTGGCTATGGTCCCGTGGGATTTGTCCACCCAGCACCTGGTTAGGCTTATCGTTAACCGGTTATTGGGTTCGTCTGCCTTTATGTCCATCGTGCTACTTCTCATAGCTTCCGAGGTACATCTTTAAAAAATCCTTCCCCACTTGTCATGTATTAATTTTTAACTTAGTATAAATTCACCATTATTAACTCACTTGTTTTTCTTTTAAATTAATCGGAGGGTCATTTTTTATGGTTCATTGTATCCTTAAAAGCATTCTATTCTTACTCTAACTTAGGTTTTCAGACACTGTAATAATTACAAAAATACGTTGTGCCTTCAATAAGTTTTCAGCCTTTTTTGTACAGCCATTTAAAATTGAAAATTTAGTATGTTATTGCTAGACATGTTCTGAGATGACTGACCAATTTTCTTGATCTCAGGTTCAAGTGAACAGCTACAGCAGGAATTAGAATACACCCTACTAAAGTCTGATTGTCACAGCTGTTGAATTTCAAAAATGCAATGATGACACTTAGAAGAACGACATGCAATGAAATTCTGTTTTAAACTTGGAAAAACCACGTAAACGTATAAAATGATTCAGGCTGCCTTTGGGCCATCTTGCATGAATCGAGCATCAGTTTTTGAGTGCCATAAGAGATTCAAGGAAGGCAGGGAGTCTGTGAGGGATGATGAGAGGTGTGGGAGACATAAGGAAGTCAAAATACCAGAGTTGATTGGCTAAAGGGTTAGGGTTAAGATTATGGTTAGGTTCACTAAGTTTTAAGGGAGTTCAGGAAGAGATTTAATCGGAAGAGGCCAGCACTCTTCAAATCGGGTCTGTGGCATTTCCACCCGGACAATGCACCAGTCCACAACTCCATCCTTGCCACAGACTATTTGACCAAGATGGGCATCAAGGCAGTTCCCCACCCTCCCGAGAGTCCAGACCTTACTCCCAGTGACTTTTCTTTATCCCCTAAGCCCAGAGGCTGTCAATATGAGACAATTGAGGAGATGAAATAGGCTGTGACGAAGGTCATTGGCACGCTCACACAAGAGGACTTCGCCGGGGTCTTCCAGAAGTTGTTGGAACGGTACACGTGCATTGCAGCCGGAGGAGATTACTTCGAAGGGGACTAGAGTTTCACGTGTGTACTATCAATAAAAGTGCCGATACGAAAAAAGTCTGGAAACTTATTAAATGATCCTTGTATTAACTTCTTTTACCTCGTTTTTTATGGTTCAACTGCAACATGGATTTACAGTTATAGTCTTTTACATTTTAAACACAGATAATATACAACAATGATTTTACACATGATAACATATTTCGTGCATTTTGAAATGACAATATAGAAAAAAGACAGGATAATTAACGGTGAGTTTAACAGCGCTAAAGATAGAAAAGATTTAGTTTGCTTTGACCCTTCTTATTTTTATGCGAGTCATTCTACGGTGGTCTGGGGGGGGGGTTCTAAATCTTTTGTCTTCTACTTTTGGTATTGCTCACCACACGGTTAGTTATCCTGTCTTTTTACTATATTATCATTTTAAAATGTTTGAAAGATTTTATTGTGTAAAATCATTGCTGTATATTATTTGTCTTTTAAATGTCCCACAAATCATTCAAATAAAACTCCTCACGCTTTGCATTTGGAGTTTTCATTCTGCAAGACTTATTAGCATAGCAAAGACTTTCTACTTCACAATACCCGAGGAAAAACTGATGGATGTGTACCTTTCCAAGAGTAATATCACTTTTTATATATGAGACTGATATGTTATATAATTACGGAATGATTTTTTATATTAATAATTTTTCTTTAATTATATTTTATCATTCGGTTTAGTTGGGCTTTGAACTATTCGGCTCTTAGTGCAGGTGCACACATATTGAGTACAGTTCAGGCTCGTGCGAAGAGGATATGACAATCACAAATGTCATAATAAAAACCCCAGATAGGAAATGGTTCTGGGTTGTAAATGACGTCATGCCCAGAATCGATGGGCTGAGAATTTGGTGATTTTGAAAAAGACGTTAGTTGAGATTCGACTCTGAGTCGGGCCAGTCCAGTTGTTTGTTGACTGTGGACGATTTAGGAGACAGCTGGTTTGTCTGCCATTGAGGCAGACAGTTGAAGTTGAAGTCTAACTATGGAGTTCTGCAGATCTCTACCGACAGAGATCTTGGGGGCTACGGGATTCGCAGCGCGTTTGTTGGGTCAGATAGTGCAGTCAGCATAGTAAAAATTGTGTCTCTCTCTCCTCGTGTCAAAAAACTAAAGTCAAGAAGTTAATAAACGTTTCGTACCTGAACAACGGACAGTTGTCAGTGTTTCGTATTTCCCTGCATCTGTATATTTGTTTAGTTGTATTGTGACTATACAACAGATAGAGTGATTATTTCAAACAATTATAGCTTCAATCAACTATTCTAAATACAAATAATTTGCATTTAGTTTTATGGTTTAAATAGTCATGTCTTCTATTAATAATTTCCTAACAGATCTATTTGACACATAAATGAATTTGAGACTAACCTGCATCTGGTGGTTAGGCTCTTGATAGAGTGGATTTACACTCTTGTTGCCTTTATTCCCATGATCACTATTATCCGAATTAGTAGTCCCAGTTACGTTACAGTCTGTGAGTCAAATAGATCTCTTAGAGATAATATATAAAATGACTGTGAACTTTATCGATACATTAGCTCTTAAAACATTGGTATAGCTACTATGCATGGCATGTTTATTTATTTAAAATGAATGTGAGATTTCACTGATACATTGGCTCCTAAAACTTTGGTATTCCAAGTACCTATGAAATATTTACTTGTTAGAAAATAATAGCGAATATATATTTTTCTCCGTCTATAATCAGTCTAAAAGTCTTAAATTGATTTCTCTGTTATATAAATTGATAACTGTTGGGATGAGGTTTAACCAGACCAATGAACCAACCAACTATTCCAGTCAAATTGTGGAGAAGTAAATAACTAATTTACTTTTCACAAAACTTTTTGTAAATCGTAAATGCCAAATGAGAATATTTTAAGTAATTTTGATATGAAGATCACAAATGTCGTAAGTCCCCACTTCTCTGTCAAAAAGTATATAAATAATTTGATAAGTGTCTATCAACATAGCTCTTTAAGTACATAAAATCCCTTCTGAAAATAAAATTTATAAGACAATATTTGTATATGTATATTCTTCTTTTGCAGATCAAAATAAATGTGTTTAGAAACTCACTAACAGTCGAACATATTATCAGAAAAATGCAATATGTCCGTAAATTTGTTTTAAATTGATCGCAATATGGATAGAATTATTTGAAGTATCCTTCAAAATTCAAGTACTAAGCCTATTATAAGTTACTACTCAATTTGAAGGACAAAAACTATATTCACTTAAAAAACTGGAACATAAACAGAGGGAAAAATATTGCTTTGAATGAATTATTTTGATCGACATTTAGTTATGTGCGTCAATACGTTAACACACACACACACAGACACACACACACACACACACAGAGACGTATCATAACTTTAAAGGCATAAGCCTGAGTTATTATAGAAATGTACTGTATTTGTTTTAAACAATATAATTATATACTTGGACAGAAGTAAATATATTTTCTAGTAACGATATATTTTTTACTAATATTTATACCATATATATCGCTGTAAGAACAACCAAACACCATTGTTGATAGGCACTTGGCATGATGCTATACTTAACGAGCTACGCTAGTAGATCATTATTAATGAGTTCGATTCTCACTAAGAGACTTATACTTCCGGATTTATGCTAAACAACGCTAATCTTTGTAAATGACTACGATATCACTATTGAATACATAACCAAACATTGCAGGGTTGGAGAAATATTAGCACTTGAGTAATTAACTGAAATACAATATGAAGCTGTCGTATATGATGGAATATAATCACTGTAGAGAATAATTACGAATATTTTATGATGGCCTTTTATTTGTAAGGTATCAGGCTTTACTACCCAATTGAATTCAATATGGTCATAAACTGGTGACATCACAGTATGGACATTGGATAGACCTTTGTGTGGCAAAAGGGCTTATTGCTTAATGAGAGGATAAAAATCAAGCAAGAATACTTTCCTTCTTTTTTCAAAAAATATATTTAGATAAAAAATTAAATATATTTTAAAGGAAGCAAAAACTGAGCGTGTGAAGCAACCAAAAACTATTTTGGGTTTGCTGATGTTCGTGGCCATAGAAAACACTCAAAATAAATTTATTGATCTTTTTCCCTCTGCGTTGCAGTGTGTCTTTTTGTGTTTTATCAATTGGTTAATGGCTGCGCATGCGCGAACTGGAAGAGTGTTGGGGGATAGGTAGAGAAAAATCTATAGATTAAAAGTAGACGAATATCGATAAGTCGATGAATTGCTTCAATGTAATATCAACGAAAAGAAAAAAAAAAGAAAAAGAAACGAAGAAGCATAAGTAATATTAAAAATAACACGGCTAACAAAAGAAAGTATGGTAGTATTCTTTATAATTATAATGGAAATTTCCTTCTTTCCGTTTTTGTTCAGTTCAGTGGTAATGATAGAGAACAAAAGGGTGAGAGGATTTGGGTCAAAGGATAATGACATTTTAGTCGCAGACCTAAGCACCAGCACGTTGAACAAGAAGAAATAAAAGAGAAAAGAGAAACAAGCTTTATACAATTTGGGTAGAAAGAACTCAAATTAGAATTAATGGGATAAAAACTCAAGGAAAGAAACTAAAATAAAAATAAATGATTCTATTAGATAAGCTGTTTTTGTTACAACGTGTTTTTCTCGTAATTTAGTCAGTTTTGCTTAGTTTACCACCGAGGGTCCAGATTGCAAACAGGCCATAACTAATTTCGGAAAAGTAAAGGCTTCCATTCGTAAGCAGTAAAAAATCAGCGATAAGGATACACAAACATGACCCAACAGATAAAAGTATACACACATTTTCATGAAGAAGCAGTATTCTAAAATGGTAAAAAATTGAAAGATATATTTACATTATGAATAAAATAGTAACGTGTCTTTAATGTTCCCTGGCAGAATACGAGACACGTCAGACCTGTTTAAAGAACAGAGTAAAAAAAGATGGAAAATGGTTTCTGAACTGTCATATTCCACCTACTCGACACCCAACAGACAAGCCATTTTCTAAAGGAGACAATTATTTATTGGGCCCTAGCATCACTTTTAGCGCTTTAAAATGCATCACAAACAGTAAATCAAAAAGTATCCAGGCTGAGGTTTAACTGGTTCAATTTTAGTATTTAAAATTTGAATACAAACGTTTGAGAAACAGAACAACACGAGTAATAAAATGATGACGTCAGAAGTCTAGTTTCATTTTTAGATATTAATACTGTCGAAATGAATCGAAGGCAATTCTTGATACTTCTTGACAAAGAATTTGCGATACTTTTGAATGAAATATTATCGGCGGAAAAGCACTGTCAAAAAGCCACATACTAAGTAGACCACTCACCTGAGCTACTTTATCATGTGTCCAAAAATCATCTAAATTACAATGTTTGAAAACTAAAAAAGAATTAAGATGAAAACAGTTATGTGGCTACATGTCACAACAAAAAAGGAAATAATAAAGGTGCTCCGACTAATGAAAAAGTGGCTGCAATGAGTATAGCGAATGAAAATGTAACTATTTGATTAAAATTTGTGTTTCTTTCATTGCTCGTTTCGGGATCCGTAAATACAACTCGATACTTTTAGGAAGCACATCAGGCATATATATATATATATATATATATATATATATATATATATATATATATATATATATTAGTTTTTGTTGTTTTCTCTTCTTTTTGGAGGAAATTAAGCTTTAATTAAAGTAACTATCAGCTTTTATTTTCATACTCTGTGTGTGTGTGAGTTAACACACTCAAATAAAAATCGATCAAAATGATTCATTCAATATTTTTCTCTGGTTATGTTCCAGTTTATTTTGTGAATGTATTTGGTATCGTTCAAACAAAATAGAATAACATTCGTTTTCTTAAATTAGAAAAAATTATAACTTACAATGGGCAGTTCAGTGACTCTGGTTTCCAGTTAATAAGATTTTAGCGCCAAACTAGAGCCACAACTTAGAGAGACCATATAAAGATGGCAGTCGAACACATCTCAAACGCTATTGGCTGGAGTTGCCGTGACCAAGACTTATAAAATCTACAGAATCAAGTTTAGGTGGGATTTGAAAAAGCCTGTTCTTGAGGTGGTAAATCAGAGTCTGATTTACCTTGATTGAGTCGCTTGGGGGAGAAAATATCATGTTGAGAGATCTAAAATTTTCAACGAACCCAAACATAGGACATTGCTCCAAAAAGTTTTTTCTTGCTATATATACATATATATATATGTGTGTGTGCGTAAATTCGTGTACAAGCGTGTTGATTGAGATTCTTTGAGTGAAATATCACTAAACTTGTAAGAACGTTCGTGTATACACAAAGAAATGCCTATCTGTATTTGTTAGTGTAATATAAAACTCTCTATCCCTCCCCAAACAAAAATATTGCCTATAAACAAATAGCATATATATATATATATATATATATATATATATATATATATTTAAAAATTGCATGCATATTATCAATGAAATTGTATACATAGAACATGAGAACATGAAGAAACAGGTCATGTGTGTGTGTGTGTGTGTGTGAGAGAGAGAGAGAGAGAAATAGAGAGAGAGAGAAAGAGAGAGAGAGATAGATATTTATCTCAGTGTGGTTGTATGCGGCTCTATAAGTTAGTTGTAAACAACTTATCATGTACATGTCGCATTGGTGCACTTTCTTGATACCCTACTTTGACCAAATGAAGGAACCAGTATAGGGTTAAATACAGACACACACGTACACACACACACACACACACACACACATATATATATATATATATATATATATATATATATATATATGTAGATAGATTGATAGATAGATACCAAGACTCTCTGGAAAGCAAGATGACTCTTTTGAAAGACAAAGTGACTCTTGAGAAAGTTGGAGTGACATCCTGGAAAGACAGGAATATAACAAATATGGATAGTACAATGAAAGAAAAATGCCCTCAGGGTGACTGTAGCGGAGAGGGAGAATATATCACCCATCGTACTTGCTCATACGGTAACGATTTTGATATGTGCCCGGCTACAACGTGTGATTGCGGCAGAAGGTTCAACAGCTTGCAAGGATCACGAATCCATAAGGCGCGCTGGTACAAACAACGAATGATGGGCCTATGAATCAGGTTTACCCCCACAGTATTCACGAGCCCATTGCTGAGCGTCAGCGTCCTGGAGACATTCCTTGCAAGTCAAGAATTTTATGGCCAAAGGGTAATCAGATAGCTATCTGGACAAACTTAGACCAGGAGCTTTCTTTTTACTCACCACCCATCTTGAGGGCCCCATTGATCAACAAATAACATCTTTCAGCAGAATTATATATGACGTTTGTCTCGAGTGCTTTTGTGCAGTAACGCATAAAAAAGATAAAACTGAAGGAAAACGAACAGAATAGATGACGGATATAGAAAAGATTTCAACATGAATGATATGCACGCGAAACCACCTTTCCCATGTGATTACGCAAAATCAGGAAACGGTTGCTATGACATCTGCAGCCGAAAGTAAACACGTTTTTAAATCACAAACTGCACTATAACGAAGATGAACGAAGTTTCAATGTAATGTCTGCTTTTATTCGATCTGGTGTGTATATAAATATATATTTCTTTCAAATACCCTGTCCGGTGGAAAAAGCTACTTGGTAGCGCCAAGAGTGGCAGTACCGCCTTGAGCTACCGAAACTGTGTTATCACCCTGGTTGGTGGCTGATGAGGACAGAGTATCGCACGTGCTTTCACATGTTGTATGATGAAAAAAAAAAAAGAAAAAATATTCATGTGTTCGTATTTGTATAAACGATAGATTTAAATATCAGCATATGGTAGCTATATCAAGAGGGACAAATAAAAAATGTAATTACTTTAAAAGGCAAAATGATAAACAACGGATAAAATAAACTTATTATTATTATTATTATTATTATTAGCGGCTGCAACAGCAGCAACAACAAACTTTAATGGAAGAAGCAAATGTTTTCTATAAAATAAGAGATTTAGATTAATGTT
Organism: Sepioteuthis lessoniana; assembly: GCA_963585895.1. Classification (NCBI taxonomy): domain Eukaryota; kingdom Metazoa; phylum Mollusca; class Cephalopoda; order Myopsida; family Loliginidae; genus Sepioteuthis; species Sepioteuthis lessoniana. Next base: position 77,314,104 of record OY757911.1, read on the forward strand.
ACAGAAACATTGTAACAGAAACGAGAAAAACTGAAGATATCTGAAATATAAATAGTTTCATAGAAAGTCGTTTTCTGTTGCATATTTATCTTTTGCACATCATCAAAGCCAGGCTTTATGCAGTACGTAGTGTTACAGGTTTATCCATTCGTCAATGGGAATTTAAAATCTTAACATTAACATAGGTCGCAATCAGAAAATGGCATCACGAGGAAATAAGCAAATACATTCGACATTTACAAATGTCCATAATTACACATTTAATCACAGACATAGACATAGCCATTCATATATACAAACGTACATTTATTCCTCTCTTCCCTATATATATATATATATATAGTATGTTTCTAAGTTAATCAACGGTAGTCGAGGGAGACGCAAAGGCTCCCTTTTCAGTAGCTATTACAGTCAGGTTTAGTGGGGGCGGTGTTACTACATTCCCTGGAATGCTCCATTTACGATTGATCCGTACAATATAATGCTCTGTGTTATGCAAGAATGCATCAAGTAGCATTTTTGAGTCTTTGCTATGACTCGACCTCAGATTGAACCTCGGTCTCCCGGACCATGAGCAAACAATCTAAACATTGAGCCGGTTTCATGAGTATGTGTATGTGTGTATATGAGAGAGAGAAAGAAAGAGACAGACAGACAGACAGACAGAGAGTAATGATTCCATCTTAGCTGAAATGATCTAAAAGACTCGTTAGCTAAGCACTTATCAAGTGTTAGATTATATTTATATATATATATATATATATATATATATATATATATATATATGTGTGTGTGTGTGTAATGTGCATTTAGGAAGCACTTTCTTTTTAGCTTTTTATTAGAACTGAGGATAAGGCGAGTTGTTGAAGGCTGTTTTAAAAATGTTTAAAGTATTGTGTAATAGGGATATGGTTAAAAATACTCGTATACGGATTATACCCGTAGAGATTTTGAACAGTTTTAAAACCACCCTCCACCACATTTGGTTTGTCTGAGTGCATGGCATAAAGACTATTGCAGGTTACTTAATGACAAATGTGATTCAATTGCTATATGATTCAATTGCTAAGTGAAAAAACGAAGCAATATTGCTCCGTTTTTCTCATTGCAAGATCTACAAGCCTTGGCGAAGATCTTCAATTAAATTAGAATTTATCTATCATAAATATTTCCCATGCAGAAATGATTTTGATAAAATATTTGCATTAAAAAAAGATTGAAGTCAAAATGCTTTGGATGACCTTATATATATATATATGTCTGTATGTTTTTATCCACTGACAAACTGTTTCGTTGAATCACATTTTTTCAGCGTAGCTAGACACGCAGGACGGTTCAAGCTGGAATCGAAACCCACCTGACTTCACGCAAGAAATTCAGCCAATTCGGTGACCTACGTCAGCTCAGGAATTATAACGCATTTTTATTAACTTTTATTTGTTTACATTTTGCACTAACGGATACCAGAGGGCTCAATTTGTTCGAAGAGGTTTGCATTACGCAGGAGGCAGCCGTTCATTCCTTCGCCAGAGTGTTCAACCCACGGGCGGGGGCGTAAATATTGTCATCCACAGAGTGACTAGACATTCAGGACGCTTCAAGCTGGGATTGAAACCCGCCTAACTTTGAGATAGACATGGTATCACTCGTCTTGTTACCCTATTAGACCATAGCGGTTTCTACTCGTATGTCTGAAGAATTAAAAGCCTGATGAAGGCTTATCCTTTCCTGTTTTAGAATTATTTTGGATTCAGTTTCCCTTCTCAAAGACAGGTTTCCAGCAAGTTTAAAAAGCCCACTCAACCATATTTTTTACGAATACCTACAGGGAGCATGAATGGATTTGTACCTTTCTCAAGTATTTGTAATATCAGAAATGAAAACAGCCTCGTTCAGAAAATATACTTGGGTAACCAAATCCACTTCCTATGACCATAATCATTATATCACGAGTGCATATTACATTATATATATATATATATATATATACGTAGGGTGCGGAAGCAAAATTAGTAATATTATAATATAATAATAAACAACACTATTATAAAACAAGATTAAATCGAATTTAAGAAAATTAATAACAAAATAAGATAGACATAAAAAAAGGTTAATTTACTCAATACAGACATCAGTCGTCATTTTTTTTTTCAATTATTGTATCAACACACCTTTGAGACTATTAGCATACCTTCAAAATAAACTCTTCAGACATTGTATTCTATTCCTCCTCAACAGCAGTCTAAAATGAACCAGTATTTGGATGAGAAGTTGCATTTGTTTTGTTTTCTAAAACGCCTTCTATAGTGTAGTCAAAGGGGTTAAGGTCTGGGGTTTATGGAAGCTATAAAGAAACTCGAATTATTAAAGAAATTTCTTTTCCCTTGGTTTCGACGTTAAGCAATCATAGATTCTTTGTCGTTTCTTTTCTTGCTCACTCATATTTACTGAATTTTAATGAAAATGTGCTCGAATGAGAGGGCTAAACTTGAACGTTTAGATTTATCGCGTTTTTTTTAATTTGGACTAATCAGGCTAAAAATGTTTGAAAAATATCCCATATTTACTTAAACACACACACACACATACACACACACATACACACAAACACACACACACACACACACACATATATATATATATATATATATATATGATGTACTCCTATGGACCCCTCATATGGCCAAGCAAAAGCAGGACGACCAGCTCGAACATACATACAGCAGTTATGTGAAGATACGGGATGTAGCCCTAAAGACCTGCCAGAGGCGATGAATGATAGGGAAAAGTGGCGAGAGAGGGACAGGGATATCCATGCTAGTGGCACGACATGATGATGATGATGATGACATATATATATAACCTCGGTTGTTGATAAGTTTGTGGAGGGCAAGAAATAGAATTTCTAGACGTCAGTAAACAGAGAGAGAAAAAAATACTGGTGAAAATGATTGTCACAGCACTTAATTAAAGAGAAAGGGGAAAAAAACAGAAGAACTCATTATGAAGCTCTGAGTAAAATCGATGAAGAGATTAATTGGTGGGAGAGAGAATACAATGTATGAAGCCCATAAATAAATAAATAAATAAATAAACATCCCGTGTAAATGTAATGGAACTTGACTGACAAATAATCAGATGTACTTAGAATCTTAGAAAGATGGAAAACACATCAGGGAAGACAGATGAAATTAAAAGAAACTGCTGAATGAAGAAGGCCGACCAATATGAAGCCGATTCGTCTCCACAGACGAGCCAGCGACCAACCAAGGGGAGATAAGCATCGTTGATAGACGTGGCAAGTGACTAGTTAAATGTAGCCTTCTCTATCGGGCAAGATTAATGACTTGAGCTGGTTAAAGTGATAACGTTTCCTAAGATATCTTCACTGACATTGACAGGAGAATTTTCAAGGATCAATAACATGATAGCATGGAGTCAAATGGCAAAGAGAAGGAAATAAGAATCGGGGAGATAATGCAAAGCGAAGACAAATAGAAATGGAGCGCGGGCGGGGAAAGGAGAGGTGGTGGAGATACGGTAGAATAAAGAAGTGCCGCCCTAGAAAAGGCAAAGTAATATTAATGCGTTTATTTAAATAAATGTAGACAGTGCAAAAAAATAACCTTCGCATTCGTCTATGTGAAAACAGTACTTTTGTAAAGCGAAGCAGTGAAGAACAATAAGAAAAAAAAAATGAAAATGCAGAAACGGGTAAATAATAATAATAATAATAATAATAATAATAATAATAATAATAATAATAAGAAGAAGAAGAAGAAGAAGAAGAAGAAGAAGAAAAAGAAGAAGAAGAAGAAGAAGCAAAGAATGAGGTAAGGAAAACAGAAAGAAGAGTGGAAAGAGGCAGAATAATAACAACAAGTTGAGGTTAGAGTAGATAGAGAAGAAAAGCAGAAGATAGTGAAGAAGGAAAAGGTAGCAATAGCGGAAAAAGAGGAACAAAAGATAGTAGGTCAATAAAGAAGAAGAAGAAGAAGAAGAAGAAGAAGAAGAAGAAGAAAGTAGAAATTGAAGTTAAAAAGGAAATAAAAAAGAAGAGGAGGAAATCTTAGGAAGAAAAATTGCAATCAATTTGTCAGAAAAACTGCAGAGCATTCATGCAAGAATACCTTTAAATCTCGTATATAAGTTGATCTCGTATAAAGGTCGACCCTGATTTATGTTCACAAAATGATTAATTCATGCAAGTGATTTTTGAAATCAAAGCTTGCTCCTACTCTTTCCTATCATGATCAATTTCTGAAAGTGTGATGGTTAACAAGCCACGGTCACCTATCAAATACGACTGAGACATGAGTTCCTGTTGTAGTGCCCTCGTGTCAAATCTAAGATGTGTCTATTTTTTAGGTGCATCTTGTCTTCATATAAAAACATTTTTTCCTGATCTAACAAGAATTGTTTGTAAATTTCAAGTGAATAGTGAGTTCGAATCTTAAAAGTCAAATGAGAGCGATGCTCGCAAAGTGATTTCTCACATTTTGTTTGAATTACATCGGTATAAAATAACTACATGCATAAAAATCGAGATTAGTTGTTTGGTCAATATGTATTGTTTAAATACATATGTAAGAGAGAGAGAGTCATTCACAGATACACGGTTTCTTTGAATCACAAGGCTCGAAAGATGCTTAAACAGAGTTTGAAACCTGGCTGAGTTAACGTCAATCGGACAACTTACGCTAGTGCTATCGTCGTTCTCAGCGTGAGTGAGAGAATATTTTACTTATATGTTTCTACACATACGTTATCTGCTACCAGGAATGCTTAATTCTGGAGAAAAGCTATTGTATTTCAGCACACAAACACACACACACACACACACACACACACATATATATATATATATATATATATATATATATTATTGAACCGTTTGAATTATTTTCTGTTGATTTAAAAAAATGGTTGTTTTTAGATTGCACGGAGCAGACGTTAATGCAACACTTTTAAATTATGAATTTAACCAACGAACCAAATGAACCGGGATAGGAATAAGTATGGGCTACTAGTTTAGAATCCTGGCTTGTTTTTCTCCTAGACCTGTGACCAAAGAAGGCAATAGAACACTGTTAATGTGACTACTTCATCCTTCTACTTTGTTACATACTCATTTCTATTATGTTCAAACAAGTCTAATCATGCCACGTTGCGTAATGTTTATCGTCTTAAGAAATGGAGTTGATGACCTGGTTTCAGTATGTAGACCTGGCTGTTAGCATATGACTTGATGTTAATGCATTTGGAAAGACATATTTGTTTATGAATTCATATTAATGCCCTCGGAAAAGACTTTTTTTATGACTTCATGTTAATGTACTCGGAAAAGACATGTTTGTTTATGACGTCATTTAAATGCACTCGGAAAATACATGTTTGTTCATGACTTCATTTAAATGCACTCGGAAAATACATGTTTGTTCATGACTTCATTTAAATGAACTTGAAAAAGACATGGTTGTTTATGACTTCATGTTAATGGACTCGGAAAAGTCATGTTTGGTAATAATTTCATTTTGATGAACTCGGAAAAGACATGGTTGTTTATGACTTCATTTAAATGCACTCGGAAAAGACATGGTTGTTCATGACTTCATTTAAATGAACTCGGAAAAGACATGGTTGTTTATGACTTCATGTTAATGGACTCGGAAAAGTCATGTTTGGTAATGACTTAATTTTGATGCACTCGAAAAAGACATGGTTATTTATGACTTCATTTAAATGCACTCGGAAAAGACATGGTTGTTTATGACTTCATGTTAATGGACTCGGAAAAGTCATGTTTGGTAATGACTTCATTTTGATGCACTCAAAAAGACATGTTTGCTTCTGGCTTCATTTTATTGCTCTCGGTAAAGACATATTCACTAATGACTTCATCTAAATGCATTAGGAAGATACATTTGCTTATGTCTTCAAGTTAATTCATTCGGAAAAGGCATGAATAGATCAATAGGTCAATTGAAATATTCACTGGAATTTTTAGCCATGGTGTAGCAACCATTATAGGAGAAATATAACTGTAAATTCAAACTAGCTGTAATACGCTTAAACATTGACTTTTTCTTTCATCATTTTAGAGGTGGATTTGTTGAGATTGACGATGTAATTTTTTTCACTAACGATATAAATTCTGTAAGAATTTATCAAATTGAAAGACTACCTTCGAAATATGGGAAACTGTTTATCTTCCACTCTAGTAGATGATGAACTAAAATTAAAACAGTGGTTATGAAGATATACTGGCTATACTCATTCAAAATAAACGAGGCGCCATTTTCTGTAAGTTTTCTGTCTGATTGATATCATTCCAGTACGCTCGGAAATAGTTAATAACCAATGCATAAAATACGCACCTTTGGTATGACTACGAAGACCAGATATTTCAGAATGATATTTGCTAGTATAATTTGTACATCACTATCAGGAGAAATTTATTTCATATGCTTATCTTAGAAAATAAAAACTTAGTAGAATTTAAAGCATTACGTGTCCTGCCAGCTAGGTTTATCATACCGAGAAGAATTTCGTATTTATGTAAAATCACAAACGGGTATTTTAAAAGAAAGTGCATTAACATAAAATATGCCTCGAAAGTAATTTGAGAAAAAATACTGCAAAAATTATATATATATATATATATATATATATATATATATATATATATATATATATATATATATATTGTATATATACATATATATATATATAATAAATGAAAAACAAATCATTTTAAAAAGTTAATGTGAAAACGATCAAGATTTAATTTTTCTGGACAGTATTAGCTGTTATCATTTTGGACGTTATAGTAGAATTTATATATCAGGGTGATGGAGAAATTAACTCTCATTTTTATTCACCTGGTTTGAAGGGCTTATAATACGCGGACTGTGTCCACTGCAGAAAAATAAGACCCCTCCAGAAAAAAAAAATTAGTCAGAGTGGTACTAAACTGCATCCGATGTTAAGGCTACAGTTCTGGTGAATTGGGGAAATTAGATTTACCCTTCATCGACATTACTTCTTGGTTTAATATGATGTGGAGTGGTTATAGCTGATAGGGTCCCATTTATGGGTCAAATATATCAGTTTAAACAGTATTCAATAGTACCGTGTTCAAAACGATCTTTTAAAAACAATTTCACAAAAATATAATTATAAACGTACTTCTAGCGTAATTTCTTAGCCTCCAAGCATAAAATAACACTAAACTGGTTGACATGCAACTGACGTTATTCTATCAAAATCCTTGTTTTGTGTTCCAAGTTTCAGGCTCATATTTTTGCTTAGTGTCGCTCACTGTCGTGTCATAATCAATGCTCCGAGCCCACTGCTGTGCTCAGGGATCCTGGTTTGTACTTACGCTCAATATTCATTGAGCTCTTGGCTTAGGGTTTATTTTCGCGCCCAGTGCTGGTGAGAGTCCTCTAGAGTGCATCTAGTGTCAGCAAAGAGCTTGTCTATGTAAGTCTTTGCAGGTCCATCAACACTGACGCATCCATGCCTAGGATTTCATAAGAGTACGTCGCTTATGAGTTCGTCCTTACTTCCAAAACTATGTCCTGCTTGTTTTCTTCGTCTTACTTGAAAAGTTTTTGAGATGAGAGGAAGGTGAATATCCGGTTACTGCTTTTTGGGGTGTTGCTTCCAGGATTTATTCAACAGTTCAGTTTATTTCTTTTTTCATATTCTAGTTTGATGACAATGTTATTTCTTGTATCAAAGGATTTTCGGAACTTCTTTTCTTTCAGTCTTTGATAACACGTTGTTTGAGCTAATGAGAACTTAACAACTCAACAGGTACAAAACAATATACATTCATTTATGTTTACTATGCTATATAGTGAGGATATTTGAAGTTAGCACAGAAAAATTCCCTCGGAGTTGAACATTGTGATTCGAAGAAGCAACATCTATTCAGAAAAAAATATTCCAATTAATTCACAGTGTAGGTGGAAAAATATTCCATTTGGATGCAGGAAGTGTATGGGGATAAGCGTTACGTGCAAACGAACGAAGAAGCAAAATTATAATATGAAAAAAAAAAATGGATTAAACAAAACCGTTTGGCCCAGCGGTTAGAGTGTTCGCCAATGGCCCGGGAGACCTGGGTTCAATCCCAGGTCGAGTCATACCAAAGACTTTAAAAATGGAACTTGATACCACCTTGCTTAACACTCAGCATTATAAGGTACGGTTCAAGGGTAAAGTGGAGCAATCCAGGGAATGGAGTAGCGCCCTCCCCTACACCTTGGTGTAGTAGCTATCGAAAAGGGAGCCTTCGGGTCACCCTCGACTATGGTCGCTAACTTTACTTACTTATATTACTTTACTAACCAGATATTGGCATAATGTTTAGAGTGTTCGCCAATGGCCTGAGAGACCTTGGTTCAATCTCAGGCCAAGTAATACCAAAGACTCAAAAATGGTACTTGATGCAACTTTGCTTAAGACTAAGCATTATAAAGTAAGGATCAAGGGTAAAGTGTTGCAATCCAGGGAAGGGAGTAGCGCCCTCACCTACACCTCGGTGTAGTAGCTATCGAAAAGGGAGCCTTCGGGTCACCCTCGACTACAGTCACCAACTAATATTATTCTATAAGCTATAACTAAAATCCTTTCTCTAACGTATACGACTATGCTCGACTTACCTCGAATTCATTGTCTTGTGTGCAAATATAGTTGAATTTCATTCTACGTTCCGGTTGATGGGTCATATTTTATATTCGTTTGAAAATTCCAGAATGCAGTTTGGATATCTATTTTTATTGCCTTAAGACCAGTTTATTATTCATTCATTGATTCGACACTCTTCTATTTTGTAAAATGCCGTACTGAAATAAAAAAAAGAAATAGAAAAAGTGACAGAAAAAGTGTTTTAAAAAATGCTTTTTCAATAGAGCTATGTGTTGATTGAATGAAGATAAACGAAAAACAATAGATAAAAAAGAAAACTGGTAGACTGTTTATTTATACTATAGTTATGCTTTAAAAGATACTCAAGTAGACCGTGTTCTTTCCAAGTGGATTGATTTGTCTCGATGATAAGAAAATAACGGACCATCTGAAAATAAATAGGTTGCAATGGTAAGACTTTTTGTGGCTGTAACTTGGGCAATTGGACAATTATTATTGCTTGTTGACAGGTTTAGTGTAGCTATTAAAACGGCTTCTAAACAAAGAAATAAAACGTACCGTAAATAGAAAGTATTTACAGAGCTGAGCATTCAATCAAGTTAAAAATAGACTTGTCAAAAGCTGCACTTTAAGGAAAGTTTAAGTAATGCTCCTTCGGCGAAACAAGGGTATCGCAGACTATTAAGTGAAAAAGTATGTATAACATTTAAATGAACAGCATAGAATGAAAATATACCTAAAAATTATATAAATTTATACTAACAACATCATAAACGTGGTACTTGAATAATTTAGTAATATAAATACATATATGGTTTTTATTATTATTTACAAAGCTTTGCCTCTTTATGGTTCTAAACCACGTGTAGTGGGCAATCCGGTTTTTATATGACCGTTCAAATGTAAACTGTTTAAGAAATGAAAACATGTCCAGGATTATTTTTTACAACATCTTCTGATAACAGAATCATCTCGGCAAGGATACGCCTGAGCCCACACAGAACAGTCTAAATCTCACGTTGTGACGGGTCGTAACTAACCAAAAGAGATATAAACAATAAATATACGGTAACTGTAAGAAACAAATTTGACACTCTTCAGGCGATATCTGAAACATGTACTTCAAATGATAAATATAAAAGTTTGTTACCGTTCACTTGGAAGCAGTAGCCGAGTACATGCCAACCAAACCAAAATCAAAATGTAGAGTTCCACTAGAAGTTAGAAAGAAATGAGACAACTTAAGAAAAATCCTTATTAAAAAAAATCAACGAAAACAACCTAACAAATAAAATCATGCAGACATTTAATTAAGTCCTGAGTGAACTCACAAAAATATACGAAAAAGAAAACTATTAGAATAGGTTCAAAGCGAAACCAATAAAATAAGAAATTCGGTTTAGGAGAGAAGATAACGAATAGCACTGCAGCCAGGAAATAAAGTGAGCGGCGGGAAGATCGCCTCAAGAGCAAAACTAAAAACTGCAAGCCAACAAGAAAGACTTCACAAGGGGAAAGAACATTTTATTTATCTACTCAGAAACACACCATAAATCAAAGGTAAATCAATTCAAAAAGCATTAGTGCCCGAGTAGACATCAAACCATGGCAGTTTACAAAGGGAGAACTTAATGCAATATTAAAACACACACACACATACACACAAAACCTGAAAAGTTACAGACCTAGACGAAATACTGCCAGAAGTTTGAAAGACGAAAAAATTGGACGACATAATTCTCCGATTATGCAAGGCAGTCTATAAACAAGGCACAATGAAAGGTGACCTCGGAATCACCAATAACTAAAGGGACACAACTCTAAAGGCTATAGAAGCAAAGGTTAATAATATCCTACTTTCAAAATTGAGAAAATTCTTCATAAAAATCAGAATGGCTTTACCAGAAATCGCTCCACTACTTCACAGATTCTGACAATCTGTCGAATCATCGAAGGAGTGCGAGCAAGGAATCTTGAGACAACAGTAACTTCGTAGATTTCTCCAAGGAATTCGATTCCATACGGAAGAAAGATATAGCGAATATAAGTAGCATATAATTTTCCCAAAGAAATTGTTACTGTTAAAATGATGCTTTATAAAACACAAACCGAACTTTTTAGTCTCCTGATAGAAACAGAGTTCTTTGAGATTGTCACGGGGGATTTCCAAGGAAATTCACTCGCACCAAATTTGTTAATATTCTACCTCGATTACATTCTCCGAACGTCCTTAAATCAAACAAAATGCAATGGTTTCACTTTGAAAAACGTAAAAAACAGACGACATCCTGCAAAAATGATGACAGATGCAGACAACACACTTAACTTAGCACTTCTCGCAAATACACCTGCCCAAGCAGAATCCTAACTGAATGTCTCTTGGGTTCAAGATTTAGTCGGCCAGATTCCATGTAGATCTTTGCGAAGAAGGAACCATTAATCTTGGAGCCTTTATATCTTCTGTTCGGCGCAGTGACATTGTTAGTTCCTGTTTGAAACTAAGTGGTTCAGATCCTCAATTATTATCTCTTTACCTTTCAATAAATGTAATTTTCATTATTTTATCATTTCTAGTGCTTGATTTGTGTCCAAGTAGTTTGTTTCAAAAGTTGTAAAATACCCTGTAGCTTAAAAAGGTTAAAATACTAATTAAATACTACTAATAATGCAACTCCTATCTTCCTCCACCCACTAAAAATTGAGATAAATAAGAATGGGTTACTTTTCTGGTGTGTATTGTTTTCACATTCTGTCCGTTTTGTCACCAAAAACGGATCTTCACACTATATCCAATGTGGAAAATCCATGTTTCTTCCACTAACGGAAAACTCACTGGAATAAGGGTGCTGAAAGGGATAATTTTTGGATAGAATTAACGTTTCGTTGATTGTTATTTCTTGTTTTGGTAAATACAATTTTTACTTTCGATATTTTCACTGAGTGGATATGTTTGTGCGCATATGTGCGAGTAAAAACGCAACTTGTTTTTTTTTTATATACAATTCTTCTAATATATATCTGAAGAAAATATCACATACTAATCTCTTCCTCTAAGGAGAATGGTATATGATGTTTACACACATACACAAACACACACACAAAACAAACTTTTCCACTCTTTCGATAAGGGTTGTAGAATAGGCCGACAGCAGCTCTTCAGTGGGGTAACACGCTCGCATCGATGCCACCTTTTTGTCGTGGGTGGCTACCTGGAATGCTACAATGTGAGATCCATCTGGCTGAACAGTCAGTTACGCGGCAACCGAAGTGTTGACCACTTGAAACTCGCCATTTTAGCCCTTACTCGGCTAGATGGGCAATTGGCTGGTGATGTGAAACCTTAGCATCTATATGATTGTCCCGACGATATTCTTCAATTTACTCTGTTGGCAAACAAATACCCAACACTATTTTAATTTAGATTTGCTAGAAGGCGTTGACTAAGAGTCAATTGTGCTGATCTAGGAATGCTTGTGACCAACTGAGATATGTGGAAATAAATTATTACTATTTGCTAGAATTATCATCATCATCATGTCGTGCCGCCAGCACGGATATCCCTGACCCTCTCTCGCCACTTCGCCCTATTATTCATCGCCTCTGGCAGGTCTTCAGGGTTACATCCTGTGTCCTCACATAGCTGCTGTATGTAAGTTCGAGCTGGTCGTCCTGCTTTTGCTTGGCCATATGTGGGGGTCCATAGGAGTACATCACTCATGAGTTCGTCCTTGCTTCTCCAGCAGTGTCCTGCATGTCTAGTTCGTCTAACTTGTATAGTTTTCGTGATGGGAGGCAAGTGGCGGTATAGTTGGTGTCTTGTGGGGTGTTGTCGCCAGGACTTGTTCAGTATTGCTCTCAACGGAATAAACTGTTTGGCAATAAATACCCATTAAAGATTGATATGCCATTAAACTAAAGACCTAACAGAACTTGAAACAATTTAACTGTAGAGAAATATCCGAGGCGTGAATGTTACATTATCAGACTGCAGCCACGAAGTAAACGAATTCAAACTCCATTCGCCTTATTACGTTCACTTTTGGTCTACTACAGTAGGGAAAGGGATGAACTCCTTTATTCCCCCAGCCATGGGTTGAAGAGTATTCATTCGGTTCAACAAGAATGACTTTAGCATTAAATAACTCACGAAGGTTGATATCCCATTACATAAGAAAGCAAAATAAAACATTTAACTGTGTAAACAAATGATTAATATTTAGTAGAATATTTAGTATTAGAGAGCGATCAATCCTTTAGAATTATTCAAGTTGGCAATACATGGAACAAATTAACTGCATGCAAACAAATGAGCTTTGGCTTGTTTAAAAGTAGCGTTACCTACAAATTATTCGCTTACAAATCATATATATATATATATATATATATATATATATATGTGTGTGTGTGTGTGTGTGTGTGTGTGTGTGTGTGTGTGTGTGAACAGAATTTGGTTTTAAGTAACCCAGATGGTTTGATATTCCATAAAACACAAACAAAACAAACTAACTCTCTCCCGCCAAAATACTATAATTAAGAAAACAAAAGATGCATGTTTGCTTTTTTTCGTCAGGATTTTAGATTTCTGAAAAAGTTTTATCAATAGAATAAAATGTTTAAATGTCAAATAAAGACATTTTTTTTTCTTTTCCTTTCTATTATCCCAAGATCTTGTTTAGAATTAATCAAGTAGGTTAAAAAAGGACACATTGGAAGTTAATTTAGTTTCCGATCTGATCCTTGAAATCCGACGCCATAAACAATCTGTGGTTGTTCGTGTACATATGACCAGTATTTTCTCTGGCTGTTTTAATCATATTCCTCAAGAAAGTACTGGTCATAAGTATCTGGACAAAACTTACTCACAGAATTTTACTGATACGCTATTTTCCATATCCACATAGCTGAATGAGATTTGGCTTTGTTTTATGTTTCCGTTGACCTGGGCTTCTGAAAGTGATCCATATAGATCCCAGTAGATCTATAATGGAAATGTAGATAAAAGCATAGCGGCCCACAGAGGGTGATTTAACGAGTTCACATTCATAAATCTTTTTGTAACAGAAAAACAAAAATCACTGGATCATATAGACTGGTTACTAGATATCTTTCTCCCAGCAGAATGCCTGATTGGATGTGATGGCTATCGGAATGTGTCGTTCAAATAAGACTCGTTCAAAGCATATGAGTAATTTAAAGGAAAGTACAATCTGGCTTAAACCAAAATAATCCGGGTCTTTTTGGTATCATTAACGATGCATGTTATTATATTTTTTTGTATAATTTACTAAGCTTCTTGCAAAGATACAGTGGAGACCGAATGAATGGGACACCAAATAGGACTCAAAATCACTCTCGTAAGTTTACTAGTCTAGCTTCCAAATCATTACAACAACCAAGGGCCCATGTTATCATATTTTTATGAAAGAAAGTATTTTGAAACAACTATGTTTTAAAAAATATCATTTTATAAAAATCTTGCATTATAAAATATTCTTTTTTTTATAGAAGGTTAAATGATGTTATTTGAAAATAAAGCGAAGAAAAATCTAGATTAAAAAAAGAAAGAGAAGTAATGAAAAAGAAAAATTATAATAAAATGCCAGAAATTTTAAATCTTATCCAGAGTAACTGACTTTAAATGAAGATAATCAATGAAAAATCAATGAGAAATCTTGCTTTGATTGAAGAGATTCTGATCTTAACCAGTGCGGTCAGTTTCAGAATTGTGAAGTATTTATTGGTGTGTGTATTATTATATAATTTAATATTTCATTCGTTATAACTTTTCTAAATTTTGTAAAAAGATTCTATCTTGAAACTGAAAAGATGAAAAAAAACAAAACAAACAAAAACAACAAAAACCAAAAAAAAAAAAAAAATTTCCTTTTCTTGTTCCATCCAATCAGATAAGAATAAATGTTGACAATAGTCGATTCATTTATTTTTGGGGGAATTGAAATTTAATTTGGTCACAAGGATATATTAAGTAAAAACATTGTGTGTCCCTTTTTAGACCATAGAATGTTAGTAAGTAGGCTTCATTTCTACATGAACTGTCATAAAAGTACGGAATCTTGTGTGGACCAAACGCACTGTCTTTAGATTTAAGGTTAACCCCCCAAAAAACGTTAACCTATCAAAGGTAGAATTCTTTTCTGTGGAAATCGTTCGGTAAGAGAAAGAAGGTAAAAATAAAATAAACAAATGGTTAACCTGAACTGAAAAAAAAATAATGGATTTAAATAATTAATATACTAATAATGCATCTAAATTCGTATTTTAACAATTAAGAAATATTTTTTGCCAACGGTGCCAGAATAAATTTAGTGAATGTAGTAGTATGTTTTCAGGTTAGTAATTTTGGTTGCCGTCACGCTTGTACTACCTTAATTTTTTTTCAATCTGCTTACTCAATAGGGACTGATATGAACTTCAAGAATAGTAAAAAAAAAAAAAAAGATAAAACAAACAAAAAAAGACTAAAAAAGACTATCTAGGGCCTCATGTTAGTATCACTTGGTATTACATAACCGATGCGTTAATCATATATTAACAGATACAAGAAAAAATATTCACTCCACTGATATTTACCCTTATGATACTTTTTACCTGGACAAATTAGAGTAAACTTTCTTTAACCAAAATAAAATCGAAGCAAATAAATAAATAAAAGCATAAGCAAAGTATTTTGAAACAACTATGAAACAAGCCATTTTTCTTTTCAATAAATAAATAAAACAATAAATAAATAAAAACAAGCCATTTTTCTTTTCAATAAATAAATAAAAGCATAAGCAAAGTATTTTGAAACAACTATGAAACAACTATGAAACAAGCCATTTTTCTTTCAATAAGCTAATTATAAAATCCTTAATTAAAGCAGTCTCGTTGAGTAATTATGATTAACGAACTACCCTTGGAGGTTCTAATATAGACGTGTATATTTATTACCCTTGGCAAATAGTTGGAATTGGAACATTTAGCAAAGGTTCACTTCTTTTTTTTTTAATTCACAGCGTCCGAAAGTCTGGTCGAAACACATTCGTCTCCTTCCATTTGTATACAAATTGGAGACCATAACTGCTAAACTGACCTCGGCAAAAAATAACCCATTAACAATCGTAAAACTAACAGCATATATAACTGCTGGCTAATTATTTGTATTACATAGGAATACTTGAGACTATATCTGTATGCAATTTAATTGCATTAATATTTGCTTGAGTCTATAATTATTTCCAATTAATTAATGCATAGGATTTTACAAAATTGACAGGCTATGACATTAATTAAACCCAAAGAGTTGACTTACCATAAAACCCACCGACTAATAAACCATTGTTTTACAGAGAAAAGATGGTTTTCTTGTTACTGGTGCTCTGTAACCTTATATAATCTGCTTTTTTGATTGGATAATTGCACCCTTGTAGAAATGAATTCAAGGACGTTGTATAGCAGATGGTTTTTAGAAAATGAAATGCATGAATAGAAACAAGTATTGCATTAACTCATCATATATAAACAAATTTGTTGATAACATACAATGTAACTCTTTGTTGAAAACCTGAATATTGTATTTTTCATAAAAGATCTTTTGGCACAGAAATTGATGAAGGTGGCTTTCAAATAGAAAATATTTATGTCATTAAATAGGGTTACTTTTATAAACACCGAATGTCTTACTGTTATATACTCACATAATAAATATGCTTATATACACTTATATATGTTCATGCAGGATACATACTGAAACAATGAATAACAGACGCAGGAACAAACGACGCAGGAAGACTTCCTTATAAATATATTTACCACTCACTTTATTGCAAGGGTTCGCAAAGGTTGTGTGGGGTTTTACTGTGAGAGGGAGCTGGAGACCGAACATAAACTGTAATTTTTTGGCCCCACTCTTATGACCGTCACGTTTTGTTTTCCTTGGTCTTCTGATGCTCAACCGGAGGACTAGGGCCCACTCTGCTGGATGCTGGCTTCCTTTACTGCATCTTATCAGCATCTTCTCTGGACCCCAAACTCCATCGGGGTTCCCGAGGGCCCCCTCGGCCGGGTGTGGCTTTCCCTACCACATCTCGTCTCTAACTGGCCGGGAACTCCACTGGCAACTCGACTGGCCCCCTAAGCGTCGAACTCAACTGGAACCGGAACTCAATTCCCCTGGCTCTTCGAACTCAACTGAGTTATATAATCGTTCGACGCCCACTCCATCTTTGAAATCTAATGTTTTATCGTCATCAAACGGAAATATCTGTCATGCAGTTCAGAGGTCACTCTCTTCCGGTGAATCACTCTGTAGTGTACCATGGGAATTTTTTTTAGCTCGTCCCATTTTATCAGCCAATTTCCGCCCACGCGATTTCCTCTCATAACTGCCATTATAATGTGTCACTTCCTTCCGGTGCATCAGCTTGAATGGCATTTTTGGCCGGGTCAAAAGGTCAAAACATAACATTACAAATCTGCCCCGTCGGTCGGTCTTAGAATATACTGACTGTATCTTCTGCAGAAGCGTAAGACTTCCCGACAAAGTTGAGTCCTGAGTTATGACACTAAACTATATCTAGTGGTTAGACTCTTTTTCTAGAGCTGATTTCCATTACTTTGATGTTCACTCCAAACCGGAGTTGTTGTGTTTGTTAAGTTACTATCAAGGAGTAGAATTTGCAGATTATTTGTATTAGATAGGGAAACTTTTATATCCTATAACCATGTGCAAAAAACCCACGAAACTAGACAAAAATGTACATATAAATATACTATTCACACGTTTCCTTAAACTTCTGGCATAAACAAAACCAAGTCGTTTTGAAATGCCGTTAAAGTCAACCAATCAATCATTATCAATCAAATTTGTCGATACCATCAAATGTAAATGATGTGATGCTCTTTTCATTGATAATTCATCAATATAATTGTACAAAGACGGGTGAAGGTGATTCTGTCAATTGAAAGTATACTTATCTATGTTAATGATAGATAATTAAATGTAGTTATTTCAATTGGCATCTACAACGATAAGGAATAACTTGCACTGCCTGAGACTTGATCTTTATGTATTTGCTATAACATTTTGAATTGAAATCGAAGTGACAAAAGTGGAAATAATTGATCTCTGATGCAAACAACACAGAATCAATTTCCAAATATAACAGCCACCCTTTCACCTCTTATTCTTCTTAAAAGGGAAATGAAACTCAGCCAGCTACTTTAGTATTACAAAAACGAAACATAATTAAGCTCTTCATTTTATTTTCTGAATGATGATATTTACTTCAGACAACATCTGAAATGGCGATTTTCTTTGGTTTCCTTCATTCATTTCGAGAATGGAGGGAGGATGAGGCAGTGCTTGGGACTCGCAGGCTCTGTAAATGAGTGGGGCGGGACTACAGCTTTGAGGACGCACTA
>OY757911.1:77337184-77354684 GCA_963585895.1 Sepioteuthis lessoniana
ACTATTTATGTTATATTGCAAAGATAATTTGTGTTAGTTTTGATGCGGTAATGATATATTGCGTATACACCATTGTAATCAATGATTTTATGTACGTAAAGAAAATATTGTGTTAAGACGTTGCAATAATATTTTGTATTAGCTATATCGTTTTTTTGTTTGTTTTTTACGTGTGTGAGTGTCTACCGTGATGATTTTTTAACTGACAAAAGCAAATTACGATCATTGCATGATTAAGAAAATTAATATATGATTTGATGTGTAAGCATGATAGGAACGGGGACGTAAGGATAATAATTGGGGAGTTGCATTGGATTACAATAACTTTCATTAGCTATCTATGTTGTGTTAACGTTATGTTACGTATACGTTGTTGTAATATATGATTGTGTGTTCGTGGAGGATATGTTAAATATATTGTGTGGAGACCTATTTCTAACACTGATGAAAACATGGCTAACATAATGTCAACAGGTTGTGGGGGGCATGGAGATGGATATAAAGATCTAATGGAGGAAGATAGTACTTACAGTGCGTCGGTGTGTTTATTGATGGAAAAAAAGTAGTACTAATGGTGTGTAGGGTGAGTTGTGGGGTAAATTGTGGGAGGATTTTTAAAAGTGGAGGTGGTATTGGTAAGATAGATGGGTTATATTTATAGGTCGAAATGTGAGAATAGATGTTTGTTCTCATGTCTGCGTTTGGACAGAGTATCTGATATTTTGTTTAACAGGGTGTTTTTTGATGGGTGGGTCATAATTGCTAGTTTTTGTGGAGGCGAGGAAGGCATTTTTTATGTCTTGCTGTCGGCATTTGCTTGTTCTAGTATTTCCCAGGTGATGGTGGGTGAAATTTTTAAGTATTTTAGGCACCATATGTGTGGGTATATAAGTGTTCGTTAAGTAATTTCTGTTGGTAAAGGAATGTTTGTGGTTATATATTATTTGTTTTATAGTACCCTCATATATATGCAAAAAAGCACCTGAAATCACAATGAATAAAATGAATAAGGAAGCCAAAGAAATAAACTCTTTAGCTGATCAGCCAACATTTCAAAACCAATCCATCATATCGATTAATTAACCCAAAAAATCCGAAATCGGAATGATTAGTAAACATGTACTGGATAATATAAACACACAGCTCGAGGATAAACTACCGCTCCACCATTGGAAGAAGACTAAGACCGTCAATAAATGGTTCACTGCTATAACTAACAAAAACAATACAGCCTTCATCCAATTCGACATCACAGACTAATAACCCTCCATCACCGAATATACACTTTACAGAGCTCTAGAATTAGCAGCCCAGCACGTACCTGTCTCTCAAAATGATATCACGACGATCAGGAAGTGCCGAAATCACTCCTCTTCTATGATAATAAACCATGGATAAAAAAAACGACTTAATAACCAACTGTTCGACGTAACCATGGGTTGCTTTGACGGTGCTAAAGTGTGCGAGCTGGTCAGTGCCCTGATACTTTCCAAACTATCAAACATCATCAGAAACACCGATATGCGACTATAGAGATACGATGGTCTAATTAACATTAGGAACCCAAACAGACCTAAACTAGAGAGCCACAAGAAAAGGATATCCAACGAAATAAAATTGTTGGATTTAAAATTACCATACACACAAATCCAAAAATAGTAAATTTCTTTGATGTAACACTAAACTTAAGGAAAGGCACATTTAAACCTTATTAAAAAAAAGTGAACGATGCACCCATCTACATACACCCTTCTTCAAACCACCCATTCTCAGTTATCAAACAAATACTAAAATCAATAAGCTGCAGACTATCCGATAATTCTTCCAACATCGGCATTTTCAAGAAATACAACCACATATACGACAACGCACTAAAACAACGGCTATAGAATAAACACTAGAATACACACCTCCAAAAAGCAAGCCAAAACACAGATATTGAAATATAACTTGGTTCAACCTGCCTCACAACAAATGCGTAACATCAAACATCGATAAGGACTTACTATATCTAATAAGCGAGCACTCCCCAAATCATAGCACCCTAGTTAAAATTTTCAACGGAAACAAAATAAAGGTCAGCGACAATTGCACAAGCAACATGTCTTAAATCATAAAAAGCCACACGAAAAAGATCGAACCCATCAACAGTACCACACACTCTAACAAACAATGCAACTTTAGGTATAAAGAAACATGCCCTCTGCTGGGCAACTGCCTAAAGAAAAACGTAATGTCCTGAGCCACTGTAAAAACCAAAAGCCCAGTCAAGCAATATCTGGGTGCAACGGAGATACCATAAAACAAAGAATATATTACCACGGACTTTCTTCACCAACAAATATTACTCAACTAACATTTCTTTATCCACACACATATGGTGTTTAAAAGACCTATCATGCTTACACATGAAATCATATATTAATTTTCTTAATTATGCAATGACGATAACTTGCTCGCTAGTTAAAATATCATCACCATTAATAACCACACATATAAAAAACAAAAATAAAAACAAAAAAAAAAACAAACGATATAGCTAACGCACACAATTATTGCAACGTTTTAACACAATATATTCCTTACGTATATAATATAATGGATTACAATGATTTATACGCAATATACCATTAACATAGCATAACTAGTATAAATTATTATTGCAGTATAAAATAAATATTATTCCAGCATGAAATACTAATATTGCATAATACTCCAAATTATATTATAATATAATATCTCTTGATATTTAGCGCGATTCTGACCCAACAAAATACACTTGCTAATTATGCTTACAAATCAAAACTTTATTTTCTTCAATATGCAATGAGGATATTTCGTTCCTTAGTTAAAATCATCAAAACACACACACACACACACACACACACACACACACACACACACACAAATATATAAAGAAACAAAATTTTTTTTTTCTTGGTCAGCCTGCCGCAATTTTGGCTACCCATCACGTCTTACACATCAAGGAGACAATGTCAAATTTATCGCGCGCGCATATACCTTCATACACACGCATACTAAACATCACTTATATGTCCACACACAATAAGACGCAAATATCACGTACGTAAACCTACACAAACACACACCACACACACACTCAGACGCCTACACAAAGAGTTGTACCCAATTTTAACTTTCTTTTGAAATGTATTTTTCTATTTTTCCGATTTCTTCATTATCTTTTGTTCTCAACCTGATTTTTGTAGTTTATAAAACGTGATGAAACCATGGTCGCAGACAAGCTTCCATGATATTAAGAATAAATGAAAAATAATATATATTTACTTATTATTATCATATAATTGCCCATATTATATCTCATTTGATTCGCCACAAACCTACGAAGTGAGATAATGACAACCAACATTGTTACGAGGGGTGTCCTCGTGGTGTAATGGTTAAAGCGATGAACTGCGGAATCGTAGTACGCGAGTTCGTACTCCAGTCGCGCTATTACGTTCACTTTCGGGCAAATACCCTTGGGAAAGGTATGAACCCCCTTATTCTCCCTCCAGCTATGGGTAAATAGTAGGACGGACTAGGTTCTTCAGCCTTGTTGAGGCAACTAGTCTAGGAGAAGGAAAACTCTGAATTCAAACCTGTTAAACTCCGCTTAAAAATTGACCTTGTGTCATATCCTGCCCGAGCGGAGGGGTTGGTAAATAGTACCAACATTGTTACAATATTACATGAATATATATATATTGATTATAACATATAATATGATCTAATATAATATAGCATAATATATGGATATATATATATATATAAATTATATATATATATATATATATATATATATTATTCGAGCTGATGGCGTGACATTATATATATATATATATATATATATATATATATATTGAGGAAATTCTTAGGACGAATCTAAATAGTCGTCGCAAAAACCGATCCACATAATCACAGATTCAGAAAATCCACCGAATTTTAGGAGTTTGTGCAAAATCCGAGGCAACTCTTTTTCATAGATTTCTCCATACATAGAGAGAAGGTGGAACAAATACGTTTAGCCAACGGTCTCCCCAAAGAAAATGTCGCAGCCATAATGATGCTACATAAAACACGAAAGTAAAAGTTTGCTCAACGAATGGAGACATATACTTCCTTGACATTATTGCTGGTGTTCTGCAAGGGGATATATCAACTCCATATCTGTTCATAATCTGCCTAGACTACGTACGTAGAACCTCGATTAAAAGAAAATAGTTTTATCCTAAAAAGGCAATAAGCCGATGATAACCTACAAAAACCATTATAGACGCAGACTACGGAGATGACATAGCACTTCTGACAAATACACCAACTAAAATCGAATCCCTGCTTCATAGTCTGGAGCAGATAGGAAGTAGCATTAACGTCTATATCAATGTAGATAAAACATAGTACATGTGTTTTAATCAAAAAGAAGTCATCTCCACACAAAATGGTGGTTTTCTGAAAGTTTACCTACCTCTGAAGCCGTGACACATTTAATGTAAATGACATCAATATGTGAAGAGCGAAAGCCAGGAATACTATTGATAGGTTTTTGATCATATGGAAGTCAAACCTATCAAATTAAATTAAGCTGACTTTGTGTCGATTATCCTATTTACCAACCCTTATACTATATGGATACACAATATGGACGCTAAATGAGCATAGAGAGAAAAAGTACGAAGGAAATTGCGCAGGAATGCTGCGAGTCATATTGAATAAATCCTGGAAGTAACAGCACACAAAGCAGTGGCTGCATGGCCACATACCTCCCATCCCTAAAATCATCCAAATAAGACTGACGCTGCTGGAGAAGTAAGAACGAAATCATAAGCGATGTTCATCTATGGTCCCCATTACACAGACGTGCTAGTTTTGGCCGACTAACTAGAACTTATCTCCTGTAGCCCTGTATTGACAGAGGATGCAAGTCTAGATGATCTGCCAGAAGTGATGGATTATAGACACGAATGGTCAAAGAGAGTAAGGAAAATCCGCGCTAGCAGCGTGACATGAGGATATACAAATATGTGTGTGGTGGGGGTGAATTTACAAGGTTTTGTCGAATTTAATATCCTCGTTAGGCTCATTTTTACATAATGAGGACAAAAGATCAATATTTTCGGCACATGTATTACAACAGTATAACGTATGTATATCAATAAGTTCATAATCTAATGAAAAATATATAAGAATATTTATTCTTCCATATAATGTTTAGCAATCATCGTGAATTGATTGTAAACAATGAATCTTCAGGCAAATTTGAAATCAAATCTATAGCAGTTTGGATATACTATTTTTTATCGCCGGTAAGGAATTTGGCAAAAATATTTCATATTGAAGCGATATTATCTGTTTCTTCGAACGCCATACAGCGAGATTTTGTTTTTTCTTATTTCACGGCGATGGAATAACTCCCACCTCCTTCAGAATTTTGGTGGCAAAATTGACTGGTGACAGGTCAAACATGGTGCTAGTAGAAACAAAAGCTTGAGAAAAAGTGGAAATCAAATAGGCTCTCATTTATTGGCTACTGGCCATCTCGTTTAAGTTGAGGGATGTAGTTAGATTAAAAATTCAATTGCAATCCAAAATTTAAGCGAAGGAGGTGAATACGGATTTTCAAAGAGTGAAGCCAAGTAGTTCGTGATTTAATTGAAACTGTTCCCTCTCTCGAAGGTGGTGATGACAGTGGGTTATAAATGAAAGAGTATACCGTTTCATTTGCGACTGGGAAAAGCGACATTTTTTCTCATTGGTTCCAAGAAAATGCAACATCTGAAATAAATGTTTTCTTTTTTTGGAGGGGACATCTTATCTGTAGTTTCTTCTTGCCATCGGAATCAAACGACAATATCTTTGATACAACTAATTATGTTAAAATAGTCAATTAGAATAGGAGACCTCTCAGTAGGGTTTAGAATTCACGGAGAGTATCCTTTGCGGAAGAGTACTCCAACTCCAAAAAAGCAAATAGTTCTGTCTAGACGTTACTTAAATTCGATAGGACCAGGATTGAAAAAAACAAACAACTTATAATACAGTTACAAAAGAATATAAATATATACGTTAATGAACGTGATCCCTTACCCCAAGGAAAGTATAAACCTAGACATATAGAAATAACATTGAAACCAAATACTTAATCATTTTATTTGTGTAAGAGGAAATACCGTTTCAGTTTCTTCGATGAAACATTGTTATTTAACATTTATTTTAAATCGTACGATTCTATGATTCAAATTTGTTATTGGTCTACTTGTTTGATTTTTGTTTGTTTTGCTGTAGAATTTTCAACTTAACGGGGTTTTATTCTTTAATTTTCTCCATCCAAACTTTGATCTCTCACTGTATATACCATAATTAGTTGGTTTGAAAACGTCAACGCTTTTGTTTAATGAGTTCCATTCGTGTAATAAAGTTTTATATAAAGAAACGGCTAATCAACGAACATAAAAGTGTATAAAAAAGTATATAAAAGAGAAGAATCCAATCAATTTTATCTGCATTTTAAGGGATTCTTTCCTGTGGGTTTTTCTTGGCACGTTTCATTATTTGATTTTGTAAAATTTAGGTGGGAAATATTTATCCGTCTCTGCTATTTGTTTAAAATTTAAAAGCAAACGAGTGAATGAAAGATAGCATATAAGGATTTATTTCTTTCATTTAGTTTTTGCTTAGAGTAACAGATATGTCTTCAGTAAGTAAAAGATGTAAGATTAATAACCGTCTTTACGGTTTCATCAGAAAAGGAAGTTTATTAAAAAAACTGTCTTCAAAAACATCTGTCCAGAAGACGTAAAGTAATGAAACAAACATTTATGGAATTGACAGAAGCGTATTTCTAGGTTTCCTGTTGACAAGCTAGAATGTTCATATTGAAAAGGGAATTTTAAACTCAGAATCAAAATTAGACATAGGTAGACTATGCGTGTAACCCATGCCAAAGAGAAAAACTACGTTGTTAATTTTTTTTTTTTTTTCAGATTTAGTCAATGTGACTAGAAGGCCGTAAAAAGTAAGAGAGGGAATTCCATAGCCCTGGAGATAGACCAAAAAGAACTCCAAAGTATCAGGTGCTTTTGATTATAGCTTGCTATCCGTCGCTTTGAAAGAAATGCTGAAAAAAATGCTGATTTTAGAAAATTTATCATACTTAATAGATTATTGTTAATATCTTAATCTAACCAGGTAAAAGGCTGGAAAACCATTGCACTCGACAACTATAATAATCAGATTACTGCTCAAGTTTTTAAAAGTTACTTATAATTGAGCCTTTAAGAATAGTAAACAATGCCAGAATACTAGATAATTTTAGCAACTTTATTCTTAATTAATTCAAAAAGCAATTTTATCTCATTGATATAGACGGATAAAAGGTTCAAAAGTTCATAATGACCCTTGTCAAGACAGACCAAATGGCTGAAGCATTTTTCTGTTACAATATATTAAAGAACTATTGATGTGGGTCAGTGCTTAGGCACATCATTTTTTCTGTACCAATCATTGTTGTCGACCAGAGAAGAGTTGTCTAGTGATAAGTTTTAACACATTCTGTGTAAAATATTTGTCCTTTGACATTACATTCTGGGAAGAATAAATCTTTTGATTACTATAAAATATCTAATCCCTGTAATCCATTTAATTTGAAGTTTTTCTGCAGGGTCCATCGTGTCGATTTTGGACTAAAAGATGAAAGTATATTTGCGTATTTTTTATTAAATTGGAACTTGATTACTACTATTTGTAATTTAACTAGAACTAAAACACGTTTTTACAAGTGTATTCTCTGTATTACTGCGGAAGGCGTTCCATCTTCCAACAACAGTTTTATGAAGATACCTGGCAATGACACATACTAGAGGGGATATGCTCTCATACCTTTTTCAAAGGTATTCTTCAAAAGTGGTAACTACAAATTGGCGTAATACTTATTTACAATTTTAAAACAAAAAAAAAAACTTGCGTTAATTATCTAATTTCTTTATGTTAAATTGCCTGGAGCATGCGCTGTACGCAAGATCGTCATTCCTGTTTACGAACTTTCCCGACAACAGCAGGAACTTCCAGAAAAATTCGCCACTCAGAGACGAGGACTGAAAGCATTTAAAATCTTATGCAACTATGCTCAAATATTCTGGGACTCAATATCTGTTTGAATTTTTCTACCAGTAATATATTATTTTGTGAATAAAAGATCAAATTAGCAACAAGAATTTTAGCGTTTTTTAGAGCTATTTAATAAAGAACTGAGACATCTAACATGGAGAAATACACGATTTGACAAAGAATAAAAAGTGATGAAACTTATTTTGAAAACACACATTTCATTTTTCTTACACCAAGAGCATAATGCCGCGGTTTTAATGTCAAGAATAGCCCTCGAGGGTAATTATATATATATATATATATATATATATATATATATATATATATATATATATATCACGCTATCAGCACGGATATTTCTGAACCTCACTCGCCACCCCTCTCTATTATCCATTGCTTTTGGCAGATCTTCCGGGCTACATCCAGTATCTGCACAGAGCTACCGTGTGTATGTTCGAGCTGGAGGTTCTGCCTTTGCTCGTCCTTGTGAAGGGGTCCCCAGGAGCACATCACTTACATCCATATAAGAGTATCGATACTACTGCTGCTTGGAAGAAACTGCGCTTCATTTTATCTGTCAGGTCTGACTTCCATACGACCGATAGCCTATCGATAGCTGTCCATGCCTATGCTAGTCGTGTGTCGATGTCTGTCTCGGTTGATGAGACACTGCTCCCTAGGTAGGTAAACTTGTCAACTAGTTTCAGAGCGCAACCATTTAGTGTGGAGATATCGCCTGTTTGATTGAAGCACATATATTCTGTCTTGTATGCGTGGACATGGATGCCGAATCCTGCAGAGGCTAGTTCCAGACTATGTAGCAGGGTTTCGGCTTGTGCGTGTGCATTTGCTAGAAGTGTTATATCACCGGCGTAGTCAGTGTCGATAATTGTTTTTGCAGGGCACCTTCTACTTCTTCTTTTGTTAGCTTGAAACCGTTTTCTTTGATTTTATCCGACAGATGCTCTAAGCACGTAGTCTAGACATATGATAAAGATGTATGAGACTAATGTGTCTCCTTGCAGTACACCTGCTACAATATCGAAGTAGTCTGTGTCTCCATCCGGAGAACGGACTTTTACCTTGGTTTTTCTATAGAGCATTATTATGGCTGCGACAGTTTCTTCTGGTAGGCCGTATGCGAGAAGGATTTGCTCCATCTTTCCTCTGTGAATGGAGTCAAAGCCCTTAGTAAAGTCGACAAATATTACTGTTGTCTGTAGGATATATATATATATATATATATATATATGCATGCGCGCGCGCGTGTGTTTTAATTCAGTATTTTATAAGATATTAATTGTTTTTCATCTTTATTTCATAAACATCTGATATGTGTCCTTAACGAAACTGAAAAGATCCGGTTCTTTTCGGTCATCGTTCGCTTATTTAAATGACCTTCTTTTGAATAGGGCATATTTTAAAGACACAACACTAGGGGTCATCATACCTAATCAGGGATTCTGCTAGATATACATTTTCTGGCAATTAATCTACATGATCCAACGATTTTTATAAAATAACTGGTAAACTAACCTTCTATGAACTCCTTTGCTTTTATTCACTGAGATAGTTTTTTCGACATCCGGGGTCTAAATGGATTCACTTGAGAAATTTTGACCTAAAAGGTTTCACCAGAATGGCAGAATCTAGGAATTCCAAAATCGAAGAGCTGTACACCCAACGTCATCTGCAACATTTTATACTCAGATGATGGTACAGAATCAAATCAGAACGAATTACTGGGCCCTACTTTTTCGAAAATAGTAAGGATAATTGTAGAAAGATATTGAAAAATGGCTAAAATTTACTTACGTCCAGAGATAAGTCACAAACATGACAAATGGTTTCAGGAGGAGGAGGCAACGCCCGAGGTTACCAGACCGAATGTAGAATTTCAACGCCAAATATTTACTGACAGACTAATTTCTTGTGGAACGGAAATTAACTAGCCCACACATTCACTAGATTTGACAGCGCCCTTTTTTTTCTATAGAGGTTATCTTCAGGGAAGAATTTATGTAAACAGACCTCGAACACTCTAAGATCTGAAAAATAATTGACAAGAAATTACACAGCTGTAGCCAGAAACATTATGGGCTGTTATGGAATATAGCCTAGAAATGTCTCGACACTGTCAAACAGAAAACGGAGATTTATTTGAAGGATATTATATTCCACAGTTAGTTCAAAGACAACAAAGTAGAATTAGAATAAACATATCTTTTTTTTTTTCATAAAAAAACATTTTCAATTATAAAATAGTAAGTGACAGTTGCACCACCATGAATTAGTTGGTAACTTTCTATAAATGAATAGGATTACCTGGGAGCTTATTGACTTCTCCTTGTCCCATTGATTCATAATGATTCTGATATTTCCTTTTAAGAATTAGAGAAAGATTCTTATCATATCATGATCATTTCATTTATAACATTAATTTCTATGATCAAAATGATATCCAGCACAAACGATGGATCGAACTTGAAAATTGTCCGCGAAATGGTTTTATTATCTCTGAAAGTATCGAGTGTATTGCTCTTCGCCTTAATGGGCAATTTTTATTGCTTGAATTTTGTCTGAGTCATTTCCACTTTCATATGATTTTTACGTCTCATTATTAATTTCTTTTCTGTTTTTGCAAACAAAATTTTAGTCTCGATAGTTTTTAAACACACCATTATTGTTATTATATATATATATATATATATATATATATATATATATATATATATATATATATATATATAACGCTTTGTTAATTTGCCAATTACTAAATGACAAATGAATGTAATTGAATCAGTCAAGCGGTTTCGGCAAGATAGGCTGAAATAATTATAGCTTCGTTAGAAGAGCAAGATGTGAACATTTTGTTTTAAATTATTGACGTCTTAATAGACTAGTGGGTTAATGAGATTGTCATCCCGCTGGTTATGTTTCTGATAAAGTGCTATTCTTATTGTCTCTTACATAGCTTCAATTCTGTTGAAACATATTTCTCTCGGCAAGAGAACAAAATCAACGTCCAAGATCTTGAGCACCACTTTTCATTCTGAGATGCAGAAGTGAGCTCTCAACTAGTCCAAGAGTCTGGCATAATTTCCTGGCAAATATTTGCACAGAATATATTATTATTGTGTGAAAGCATTTAGAAACTTTTGTCAATCATTTTGAATATAAGTCTTATTACTTGCATTACTAAGAACTTTTTCTGCTACACAGCTGTACAGATTGAAAATTCACGACTTGGAATAAAAATAATAGTAACTATTTAGAAATCATTTATTTTCTTTTTCAGGTTGGTAAACCCACCAAAGTCACGAAATTTAAAGAATACTTGGTATTTAGAAAGTTTTTATTTTTATTTTTCAGGTTAATAACTCTGATTGAAACCAATGATTAATATTGATCTTGAAAATGTTTGAAAATATTCAGTTCGTATTACCCATCAAAATTTGCGTTCAATGAGTAATTTTAATATCAAATAGTTGATACGTCGACAATCGGATTAATACGAGTGTGACATGTGAAGGAGAATCACAAAATCTAGAAATTTCGATATTAAGATTGTTTGCCTAAGGAAATAGATGGGACTGAAGACATGAACGACTTTTTCATTTTCTTTATAATTGTCAAGACCAGTCGACTAAGGCAACAGTATACATCTCTGCAGAGGGTTAAGACTTACCATTAATGTCTGGAATATAACATTATATCCTATTATGATTATCTGGGAAAATCCCAGTCCTGGAGCTCTGGGAAATGCGGAGTATCACTTCATTGCCATTACTCATAGGTCCACCCAAATCCCGAGTGGTAGTACCTGATAGTACCCCATTTATGGGTCTAATAAGACTGTTTACCCATTGACCTATACAACAAGTGACTGATGTTAAATTGAATTGCAAGTGTTTTATAGCAATACTTTAAACCATTTAACTGGGGACAAATAAAACTATGGGTGTTTGATAACGATTCTTGAAGCCATTTGAAAGTGAGCAAACAAATAATTACAAACTAGAATTATATGTGTTAGATACAAAGCTTGGAACTCTTTAACTGTATGAAAAACGGAATTATTAGAATTACACAGCAATACTCAGGACCAATTGACTGAATACAAATGAATGAATAGTATTGAATAGAATTATTAGTTTTAAATGAAAATATTTGAAACAACCTCATTCCTAGCAGGTGGATGATTAATATTAAATAGAATCATTAGTGTGTGATAGCAATACATAACAAATAAGCTCTGGTTCGTGTAAATATATTATCTATAAACTCTTTTTACAATATATATATATATATATATATATATATATATATATATATATATATATATATTGTAAAAAGAGTTTATAGATAATATATTTAAACGAATATATATATATATATATATATATATAGTCATCCACAAACAGACTGTTTCGTTCTATCAGAACTCTTCAGTGTGGCTAGACACGCAGGACGCTCGAAGCCGGGATCGAAACTCGTCCAACTTTACGTTAGACTAAGTTTCAGACCACTCGGCCACCAAGCGGACCACGTCGGCTAAGGGAATTTTCAGGTATTTTTATTTTTAGAAGCAGCAGCCGCCTTTGTTTACATTTTTTTATACCCTATCGGCTACCAGAGTGCTTCATTCTTTCGAAGAGCTTTGCATTACGCTAGCGGCGGCCGGCAATTCCTTCGCCAGAGAACTCAACCCCCATATATATATATATATATATATATATATATATATATAGGTGTGTGTGTGTGTGTGTGTGTGTGTGTGTGTGTGTGTGTGTGTGTGTGTGTGTGTGTGTGTGAATAAGATTTTGCAGCAAATAACCTTCAAGTGCTGATATGCCGTAAAACCCTCCAACCAACCTCATGTCTTTAAAACCTTGGTAAACCTGAAATATTACGAGTGCTTTTAATTAAGTGAGTGCCGAAAAGAAAACACAAGTTAAAATGCTGTCTCAGTCTCCTTGACAATTCAACAGGAACATTTATTTCAACGCAAGCTTTTGGTGATCCAAAATCTATCCTGAGCAGCTGTTTTTAAGATGTAAAATATATTTTTGGATGGCGGAGAGACTGCAGGAGTTGTATTCAAATTTTTCAACTTTTCAAGTCCCAGTCCGACCTATCACTTTATAAACAAATAAAAGTCTGACAAAAGTTGTATCTATCATTAGACAGACGATCGAAGTGATTTGTCACGCATTAATACTACTCATCCTATTTTCAGTAAGGGTTGCCAACTAAAAAAATACCACGCTTCTGTTTCTTTAGTTTCTAGAAACAAAGATATCAGTATAATTAATAAACACTATCTCTTCCACACTACCAAAAAACTAAAAACTAAAAATAAATAAATGAATAAATAAATATAACAAATGAACAATTAAATAAATATATAAATAAATCAATCTTTTTTCTATGCTAAACTTCTGACTATCAGTTCTGACTATTTTCCGGTTAATCTGTGGATATACCCAGGACAAAGTCGAATTAAAACAAACAAGGCGTGTTTGGTAGGCCAAGACTGGTATTAGCCAGTATACATATAACATATTAATTTAAATGAAAAACATAAAGTGGAATAGACTCAAATAGCCTGTTGAAATTTAGTAGATCATAGATATAAGGACGTGTTTTTATCCGACGATCCAGAAACTCCAGGAAGTTATTTGATGCACCTGCAAACCTGGTTGCAGTACTGTGAGGTATTCCTTCCTATAGGTTGCTCAGACTGTACCAATGTTGACAATGCCAGTGGCAAAATGTTGAAATTATTAAAACATATTAATACAACAAATATTCCAAGCCTTGCTCAATAATTTGGCAAACTTGTTCTATAAATGGTTATTATGCAATAAAAATGGTTCTTATTGCTGAAATAACGACAATATAGAGTTATATATTATTTCACCAAACGATTTGCTAACTGTAAAAATAATTGTCAACATAAGTACTAAAATTTTATATGTTATCTGAACCTCCTCCACACAGTAATTCGTTAAGCTCCTGATATGTCATGCAGTTTGTGTCCGCCTATCAAACATTATTGTTCTAGTTATTTTGCAAATTTTTCCTGGGTTATTTGCCTTTTTTCATCAGATTCTCCAAATCCAAACCCGACTCTGTCAAAACTAAAATGTTGAGACCATATATGTCACAGATAAACTGAAAATATATACCATTTTTGTGTGTCCTGTGTTATTATAGCTTTAAATTTACCAACTTTTCTAGCTGTCAGTATAAAAGTTAATATTGTTTGAGTTTAGTATGGCACGTTCAAAGGAAAATATCAAAATTCTAATTTAGAAAAATTCAACAAAAAAAAAATAATGTAATTATAAGACAACTGCATTTATAATATACGACTTTTTAAAACAATTAAGATAGAAATATGAATCTCAAACGGCACATAAGGACATGGATAATATGAAACCTGGCAACAATCGAAATGATTCCTGACTCGAGTACTTTAACGTTTTAAGATTAAAAAAAAACAATTTGACTTGATACAGTCACTTGCTATCTAATATGACTATTCAATATATACGAATTGGACATTATAAATAAGAACAATATCTATTTCGTTCATCCTATGAAAAAAATGCAAAGGGTATATCTTAGAATAAAAAAAGAAAATCCTCGCGGGAACCCAAGACTCAGCTTAAGAGCTAAGTGTGACGAGAGGTTCCATATTTTGTCTAGACTCTCAGTTCACTTTTTAAATAAGACAAACTGTTGAAACTATTCTGTAATATCTATTTAGATAAATTGCGACGTCTTATTCTTATTAGAATTTTTTAGTCATTATGATCCAAAGTCCTTTTCAAGTTTTTGTTGAATTCCAAATCGGCATACGATTCCCCTCCCATACACTTCATCTCTATGCTTCCATAAACCTGTTATTATTCTAGATGAATTTTGCAAGAACTTCTATTTTTTGGTCAAGTTTTTAGAATCTCTAATGTATCATTTTAGGGGCCAACAGCTCTCATATATTTTTCATATCTATGCCTGAACACTTAATCAAATATGATGACAACAGTATGCGTATTCATATATACTTAAAATAATTTTTTTTTATGTTTCTAATGTGTTATTTGAATAGATTTATTTTAAACTACCCGTAGTAACCACGCTTCGCTGCGAAAGGTTTTTCAAGATAAGGTTTCAATTTGCTATCGTGCCCCACTCAAAAAAGGCCTTGATTGATTACGGTTTCACCCTTTTTTATAAAAAAAATTCCCCACCCAGTAGAAGCTGATTGATGCTTTATGAAAATAAAGATCGCTACCATTTTTTTTTTTTTTTGTATATGTGGATGCTTTCATGTGTATGGAATCATTTACTGATGTCTCTTCCTATAAATTACCTCGTCTGATTCTTATCATCGGGGGTCGTTTCTTTTCTGAGCATTTTTTAATAATAAATATATCCTATTTTAAGTCATCTTCCGTTTCATCATAATCACCATTTCCTCAGAATGACATCATAATTGTGGCATCAACAGTTTTGCAGGAATATATTTAGATTATCATAACGCTATTGGAAGTGATCCTTGATTCATACTGAGTATTTAAGGTCCTCATGGATGTATTTCATATGATACCATCTAAAGACAGATTCTCTTTATATTGGAAAAACAGGAAAATACACATATAGAAAACAGCTCATTCATAAAACCATATACTCTACATCATTGTATTTTTTCAAATATATATATATATATATATATATATAGAGAGAGAGAGAGAGAGAATGAGAGAGAAAGAGAAAGAGATAGAGAGAAAGCGAAAGAGAAATATAAACTGAGGGAGACAGAAAGGGTGCTAGAGAAATTTAGACAATGAGATGAACAGACAAAGAGAGAGAGAACGACAGGAGCAGAGACAGGGAGACAAAGAGTCAGAGAAAGACAGGGATAGATTACGACTCTGAAAGAAAAACACAGATGGACAGACCCACAGATATAGACAGAGACAATTCAGTATATTTGTTAAGAGTCTTGAGAGACAATCCGGAGGTATTTTCATTTAAAATTAATGGAGTTAAAATTATATATATATATATATATATATGTGTGTGTGTGTGTGTGTGTGTGTGTGTGTGTGTGTGTGTGTGTGTGTGTGTATTATTCGGTACGGTTAAACTGGAGTCGGGAATAATTCCGTCCGGACAAGAAATCAGTCAACTACGAATATTTAAATGTTCCTGGTCAAGAGCTCAATGTAACGGACATTACAGAGCCATAATTTATTTAGGAAATACAAAAACCGGTCACGTTAGGATTATAAATTTATTTCCATCCTATTATGAGTATTGATATGAATCAATAACACCAAAAATAACAGGACATCTTCAGATCTAATGGATAAAATAATTCAGAATAGACACAAGAAGGAAAAGTAGGAAGAGGTAGAAAAGGGGTGAAGAGCTTCCTTCCCATTTCGCCCTCTTCCGGTTTTTAGGTTTTATTACCGGTTGGAATTATAGTAAATTAATTTTTTTTTAATTTTTAAATTCTAAATACATTTCAACTTAAAACTCCAGATTTAATTATAATTTAGGGAAGTACAACATTCCTTAATAACCTCACGTATGGATACAGTAATTAAAATTTTGAATTCAAAATTTATATTCGTGCCTATTAATTCAGTTACCCTTCCATTGAAAAGTACATACACATCACATGGTATCTTCTCATTTTTCTATTTTATTTTGTTTTAATCATGTCACCTTAATCTCAAATTAGTCTTATGTTTTGGCTAATTAAACATTATCTATGATAATTTTCTATGGTTTAAATTTATTCCTATGTCTACATCTAGCAATTAATTCACATTGCTGATTTAATGAATTTTGGGGCCTGGATAAATCATTATTTGTATCTTTTCTTCTTGGCACAGATTACATCTACTATCAAAGCATTTTGGAGTATTCGACTTTTTCAATATGGACCATTGAATGAGAAGATACCATGTGATGTGTACGTACTTTTCAATGGAAGGGTAATTGAATTAATAGGCACAAATATAAATTTTTAATTAAAAAATTTTATTTTGAATTTCAAATTTTATCTAAGATAAGTATTACTGTATCCTTACATAAGGTTATTAAGGAATGTTGTACTTCCCTAGATAATTATTAAATTTGGAATTTTAAGTTGAAATGTATTTAGAATTTAAAAATTAAAAAGAAAATTAATTCACTATAATTCCAGTCGGTAATAAAACCTATAAATCGGAAGTCGGCCAAATGGGGAGGAAACTCTTCACCCCTCTTCTACCCCCTCCTACTCTTCCTTCTTGTGTCTATTCTGAATTATTTTATCCATTAGATCTGAAGATGTCCTGTTATTTTTTGT
>OY757911.1:77359684-77464684 GCA_963585895.1 Sepioteuthis lessoniana
CCACCATGACAATGCACTAATCCACAACTCCATTCTTGTTACAGACTATTTGACCGAGATGTACATCAAGACAGTTCCTCAGTCTCCCTATAGTCCAGACCTTGCTCCTTGTGACTTTTGGTTATTCCCTCAGCTCAGAGGCTGTCGTTATGAGACAATTGAGGAGATTAAGGAGGCTGTGACGAAGGTCATTGAAACGCTCACAAAAGAGGACTTCGATGGGGCCTTCCAGAAGTTGTTGGAACGGTACAAGTGCATTGCAGCTGGAGGAGGTTACTTGGAAGCGTACTAGAGTTTCATGTGTGTACTATCAATAAAAGTGTCCATACAAAATAAGTCTGGAAACTTATCGTATACACCTCGTATATATGAATGTAAGCAATGGAAATGAATCCCAAAGTATGAAGTGAATAGAAAAACGAAGTAATCCAAGAGTGATGAATCTATTATAAAGTCAAATCAACGTTTAAACGCTTCGGTTTTTGTAATCCTTCATCAGGATTTTAAGATGGTGAAACAAGTTCTAGCAACTCTTATTTTTCTTTCTTAAAGGTTGACTTTCCCTTATGATAAATTCATCCCTCCAAGATTACTTTGTTTTTCTATTTTCTTCGTATACAGGGTGGAACGATAAAATTGTCGTACTAAAGAAAACAACTCTAGAGCTTTATTTTAACGCTTTTATTGAAAAAAATCAATTCAGGTAATTTGATTATGTAGTAGAGCTGACATATATTCAATGTAACCGCATTCAGCCATAATCACCGCCTCGATACGGATCCGGAACTAGGAGTATGCCTTTTCCATAAGAGCCGGCGGGAGCTCGGCGAATACTCGGCGGATGGCGGTCATCAGGCTGGCTTTGGTGTGGTGAGAGGTCATGTTGGTGTTGTTCTCGACGTATGACCAAACTAAGTATTCCAGCGGGTTCAGGTTGGGGGAGGAGGGGGTCTGGGAGAGAAAGGTACAAAGTCGTAGCACTCCTTCTGAAGCCAAGCCTGGGTCTCTTTGGACTTGTGGGCCGGCACCGAGTCCTGCTGCTACACCCAGGGTCTGTCACCGGCCACCTGATTGCATCAGGGGATCACCACACTCTTTAGCACATCCAGGTACACTTTGATGTTGACTTTCAAGCAGACTTTGAAGATGTGAGGTGGTATGGTGTGGCCCTAACTTGAAACCACAACAAAGACCATAACCGTAGCCGGAAACTTTGATTTCATCACCCTGGGCACGTCCCAGTTATTCGTGGCAATCCGGATTTGCATTTTGAGGGTGCTGGCAATGGTCTTGTTGTCATAACACTGATCGGTGGAGAGCATATGTTGTACAGCGGTGCATCTCCGATCTCGCTCGTTGAATATTGTGTCACTTTCAGACATGATAGAAGGCTCGTATTGCTCTTGAGATTTGTACACAACTGGCCAATATTAGATAGTCTGTAACAAAAAAAGAAAACCGGTTTTCATTAAACGGTAATGGAATCATGTCGTCTTTTCTAGGGCGCCAATTTTATCGTCCCACACTGAATATGTATATATGTGTATAAATGTTGTGTGAGTGTCTGAGAGAGAGAGACAGAGAGAGACAGAGAGAGAACACAAGTATGTATTATCCTTTTTTTAGAAATATATTTAAATACCAAATCCCTGTTACATTAAGTATATGAAGTATGTAGTTGTTTGAGTATATTCTTTAAACAATATTTGATTATTTCTATTCAGCACATTCTTTTTATGGTAAATTTGTATATAATAAGGAGTACATTTCCCTTCAGGAATGATATATTTTATAATTCATGGGAAAATATTATATTGCAGTATGGAAAGCGTGTAGTTTAGTATTTATCCTAGTAGAAAAAATACTCAATGAATACTCCTCCATTACCAGTACTCCCAGTACCACTCTGACACAATTAGTAGTATTTGTTAGATCTATGTGAAAATTAGTAGAAGAAATGTGTAGAACCAAAATCATTTATATAATAATTAGAAAGGATATTAGGAATATTTTTTTGAAGCTAACAATTGTGAGTAAATAATAAATATTTGTTATTTGGAACCATACATTCTTGTATGAATTATTACAAGAATAACAGATATCACATCCACCCATATCTTAAGACATAGAATTCGCTGATAGTATATCCTGCAGAGGGATTAGCTCACTCTCTCTCAAAAAGGCTGTCTTGAGTAAGATACTAAACTGAATCTGATGGTGAAGGTCCAATTCTGGAAATCTGTGAAGGGTAAAGCACCTCTTCAATACCATTACACACACCCGGTCCACTCTAACGTAGAGTGATAGTACCTGTTCATTCCATCTATTATTCGTATTTGACAAAACTGTGTGCAAAATAAAATCTTGAGAAACTTCTTAAGAAAATGTAATGAACGTCGTTACTTAACGTTCAATGGCCAATGAGCATATTGTTTACAAACATATATGTATCTCATCTTTATTACTCTAAAGGATTGAAACTGGTGTAAGTGTCAGAGAGAGAGAGAGAGAGAGACAGACAGACAGACAGACAGACAGAAACAGGTAAACAGGGATACAAACTGATGGAAGACTACTATACTGATCCATATCTTCTTAAGGACATTGACTCTATATTCAGGGCCCCACATGACACTTCTGTTTCTCGGTCCGATCGAGGCGCTGCTCACCTCTCGCCCCGGGAGGCACCTAGTACGGCTAAGGCCCACGTTTGATTGTGTGGGATAAATAACCCTATACAGGTTGACATACCATTAAACTCAATCAATTTGTTAACATATTAATTGTGTATGTAAAATTGATGAGTATTACAGACAAATTTTTAAAGGTACGATTCAAAAATAGGATACCAGGGAAATCTCCTAATGTTATAATATCATCTACAGCGACACAACGATAAAAACGCAGGAAGGAAAACGCATGATAAAGACGCAGGAAGACTTCTTTACAAATATATTTACCTCTCATTTTTATTTGTAAGTTTCGAAAGGGTTGTTCAAAGTTGCATGTGAGAGGGTGCTGGAGACCGAACATAAACATCATATTTTGACCCCACTGTTATGACCATAACGTTGTGTCTTTCTTGTTTCCTTGATGTTGGGGTCAACTCCATCGGGGCTTTGCGAGGACCCCATCGGTCGGGTGTGGCTTTCCTTACCACATCTGGTCTCTAACTCTCTGGAAGTCTGCTGGCAACTGCTCTGGGACCCAAACTCAACTGAGTTAAATAATAACTCAACGCCCACACGATCGCCTACTGGATCTTTGAATCGGATGTTTAATCGTCATCAAGCGGAAATAACTGTCATGCAGTTCAGAGGTTACTCTCTTCCGGTGCATCACTGTAATGGCACAATGGGACCTTCACCTTGTCCCATATCATAAGCCTTATTCCGCCCACGTGATCTCTTTCGATTACTGGCCATTGGAATGTGTCACTTCCTTCCGGTGTATCACCTTGGAATAGCATTTTTGGGCCGGGTCGAAGGTCAAAATATAACACTAAGCGTAATAGCTAACGCGCTTGACTGTGGCCTCAAAGTAAGTGAGTTCGAACTCTGGTCGTGCTATTACGTTCACTTTCGGATTAACACACTTAGAAAAGGTATGAACCCGATTACGCTCCCCAACCCTAGCATAGTTTTAAATAGTATCACTGCTGTTCTTCAATAATGAGGACTTTGAAATTAGATTACTCTCGAAGAGTGATAGACCCTCTGAAAAAAAAAAAACTTCAACCGAAAAAGAGACATTTAAAACAAAAATACTTATAATTATACTGGAAACTTTTCAATTTAATTAAATTTCTACATTATATAATTTGGTCATTTTATTTAATGACATATCAACATTTTGGGGGTATTTAATGCCAGAACCATCCTTGTAGAAAAAAATTATGACACTATTTAACCCATTGCAGGGTATCGTATTAGATAAACCATAAACATTTGATATACCATTAAAATAAGTGAACCAAACCAACCAAAAATATGGATATGTCACAGTTTAACAGAAGGTACGCTTCTTCATGCAATTTTACTTTCTTACAAAGTTATTGAAATTTTATTTTTTGTTTGCTGGTGCATTCGTTTTTCGGCATCTCAAAATTTTATACCGAAGCCACTTTAACAATAATGTTTAAGTTATGAAAATATATTTTCAAACAGTTTAAACACTTGAACTCATGATGGTCTGAAATAAATCTATTTCACCCGTAGAAGAAGTCATAACGGGTTCTACCTGTCCTGGCCAGTATTGTTATGGGATTAATGGCAGCAAAGTAGTGACTTCACGCTTCGGATCATTAGAACTGGATCATCCCTATTGGACGCAGTTTGGTGTCACACCTAGGGAATGTTTTTAATTTTGGTAACTGTTTCTACTTGGTTGACTCATATTTCAAGGGGTGGGGTCAGGAAAGGTCAAGCAAATTAATACGACAATAATTTACGAGCGATTTTATTGAATGAAAATATGGGTATAAAACCGAGTCATGCGAACCGTAAGGCTGTATACCTTCCATTAGCTGACGAAAATGCATACTTCCAGCCATCATTTGTGTTTGTTGATTGGAACAAAAACACAAGCATGAAATGTTAGGAAATAATAATAGAGGTGATATAATGCTTGGTGGAAAACCCAGAAAAAGATGAATCAGAGGAAATAATAACAAATGAAAAATATAATAAGTTTACAAAGGTATTCGTAAATCAGCAGATATTTGTGATGGGCAACAGATCAGCACAATCTTGAGTGAACTGCTGTATCTGTATTTGATTCTAATTAGATAATTAGGGTCCAGTGTAGGATGGCGGGACATACAAAAATCACTCGACGTCCGGATGTGGCCTGTGAGGCCGGTGGATGCCGACCCTTGAGACAGAGTTTAAAGATATCCTTTTCATACAGTTTGAAACTGGATGAAACGAAGTAAACAATTTTTACATTAAAGAATATCGTTTTTAAAGTTAAAATGCTTCGGTGTCAAAATGTTTATTACAATTTTTTTATTCCCTCTATAACTGGCAAATTTTGAAGAGATAGTATAAACAAAACAAAAAAACAAAACAAAAACTAAGGAAAGGTCAAACTGGGCAGAAATTTTTTTAAAAATAAAAAGTATTTTTTAATGTACAAATAAATAAAAAATGTTAAAATTATGATTAAGATAAAAATATGCAGTTTTATTTTTTATTAAGTCAAAACTTAAGGTTTAAAAACGGAAGCATTAATCGGGTTTTGCGACCCGCTGGAGTGTCTTCTCTCTTGGAAGAATGCCAGGTCAAATCTGAAGCTAGAACATAGATAACAATCAAGTAACTTCATGTCTAAGAGTGGTGTCTATTGACGAGGAAAAGAAAACAGCCATATAAAGATTTCTATGATTTTGTCTGGCAAATACATGCTATTAGCACGACTTGATAATGATGATGATGATGATGATGAATAGCCATTTTGATCGTATAGTGTTCCATTAGAAATTATAAATTCTGGTAGTTTATATCTTATGAGGTACTTTATCTATGTATACATGTTAATGTACTAGTGTATGTCGAAAAATGATCAGACATGTTGAACTCTGACATAATCTGTAACATGAAACTAATACTTGAATTAATTTAAATATTTATTCTAATATTCAGACATAATCAAAAATTGTCAAGGAATTGGTGTGCTTCCGTCGTAAAGCATATGAAGGGAATTTGTAGTCGAAGAAATGTAAATTACCTGAATTTAATTGCTCATTAAAGCTTTTAATAAATCTGAAGTGTTGCTAACAAACTACACGTCACATTAGGCCGCAAGAATTGATCAAATGAATGACATTAGATAAGTGATATAATTTCCTCTTATACATCTGGAGGCCTAAAATGAACCGGCGTAGCCGCTAGAAAAACGTTCCGCCTGTGGATCACACACAGACACATGCGCACACGCACACACTCGCATATCCACCGGCTGACTTCGTCTTTAGAACTTAATTTATTGCCTTATTTTACCTTGGAGCTACGGACTTTTATATGTTTGTATCTTTTTAATGCATATCTATATCTCTATCTGTTTCTCTGTCTCCGTCCCTGTCTCTCTGTCTAATTCCAAGGCCCCCCCCACATATGCGCATCGTCTTTATAGTTTTATTGCTTTCTTTTACTTTGAAGGTACGGGCTTAAATACAAAACTATCAGTGTGTTTTTACGCATATCTACTCATATACTTGTCTATGTCTCTCTTTCTTTCACTCACACATGCATCTATCTATCTATCTATCTATCTATCTATCTATCACGCCAATACATACTTTTCTCTCCCCCCTCCTTCTCTCTCACTCTCTCTCTCTTTCTCTGTCTGTCTATCTGTCGCTCTCTCTCTCCCCTTCTCTCTCTCTCTCTCTCTCTATATATATATATATATATATATATATAAACGCATGCGCTCACCTCAAACGTAGGCTTGTCTAAAAATCTTTAACATCATAGTGTAATAAAGCACTTTTTCCACACAACAGATGTATATTTTCAACGAAATCGTATACATTGAAAATTCCGACCAATTTACAAGTATTATTTTTGTACTTACCAACCCCTCCGTGCAAGTTGGATGAGAGAGAAAGTCATTTTTTTTAGCGGAACTGAACAGGAGAGTATTCAGAGTTTTCTTTCTCGTAGATCGGTTGCCATGCCAAACTTAATGAATTCGATCAGACTTACTACTTGCCTATTGCTGAATTTTGTATATAAAGCCAAATATCAATAAATTCACCTTACATCTATCTATCTATCTATCTATCTATCTATCTATCCGTATGTATGTATGTAGGTATGTATGGTTAATTGTATATCTCTACTTTGCATATCTATTCACGAGTGTGCTCACTATGTTTCCTGATGATCTACGACAAAATCACTGATTATAGCCTGAAAGAACGAATTGTTTTAGGCATGAAATGATTAAAGCGTTGTTAAATCAAGATCAGTTAAAAGATAGCTATCAGCAAAAGAAAAAATAGAATCAACTGATCAGTTCTGGGAGCGATAATAAGTACATGAGAAATGGCAATGTATTACAGTTGCTTAATGTTAGGAGGGCTACCAACTAACGTATCAATTATTTGAACACCCATGTCAGGTAAAATTGTTATCACCTCATTCCCAATAAATACAAGGTGACACAACCAAAAAGGAGGAAAAAGAAAAAAGAGACAAGGATACAGTTCACTCTTAGGCAATAGTTTTTTCTCGTGTAGACAAACAAGGCAGATGAAAATGGGTACTAAGCAAGACTCTCAACAATAACAAGAAAACTAAGAATTCAATGATGAGAATTACAGCAAAAATCTTGACAGAAATTCTGAGGCAGTAATAAAAACATCTTTAACAGGCACAATTTCGTTTAGTAAATTCTCTGACTCAGTATTTTAATACGCAACTGCGAGCCGCCAATATTAACTGCAGTTTGGATATTGCCAGTTACTCAATTGCCTGGGACGCCTCGGGTAGCGTAATGGTTAGCAAGCTAGACTAGCAAACCTACACGGGTGAGTTCGAGTCTCATTGTGTGCCCCATTCATATGGCCTTGTGCCACATCTAAGCAAAAAGCTTAGTAAAT
Source organism: Sepioteuthis lessoniana (assembly GCA_963585895.1). Taxonomy (NCBI): domain Eukaryota; kingdom Metazoa; phylum Mollusca; class Cephalopoda; order Myopsida; family Loliginidae; genus Sepioteuthis; species Sepioteuthis lessoniana. Next base: position 77,367,291 of record OY757911.1, read on the forward strand.
TACTACTCAATTGCCTCTGCGACTTCAGATTTCAGTTCCAAATCTGAATCTGGTCACACATTCCAGGAGAGATACGAAATCTAGGAAGACACTCTTCTCCATTAATTCTTTAGCAAAGACGATGCTTTTGAATTCGGCAACTATGGAAACGTGATTAGCAAAAATGCCATATTGTGAAATATACCACAACTGAACGCCAACGTTTACTCAGTCTGAAATGCTATTCTCATATAGTTCAGAAAGCATCGACTAACAGCATAAAAGTAAAAGAAACTCCAAATGCATAAAAAAAGAGGCCACTAACTGCATGTTGGTCCTCTGGTAAGTGGCATTTATCACGTTTTAGCTATTTAAAAAACAGATGCCAAAAATGTAATCTGTGTGGACTAAAGGCTTTTTACTACTTTCAAAAGGCAAAATGATACCTTCGCGTCATATTCAGTTCAAAACAATTTCAGCCGAAAGCCGGATTTTACGCACTAGCATTAGCAAATTCGGTTTTTGCCACTTTTCATATTTTATTCTGAATCTAGCAGTGAATATAGAAAACTCTTTTTAGCTACATGTCAGTTCTCTTTTAGCGAGACAACGCTTCAAACAATATCTTAATATAACTATACGAGGATCATTAAATAAGTTTCCAGACTTTTTTCCTATGGGAACTTTTATTGATAGTGCTCACATGAAACTTTAGTCCCCTTCGAAGTAATCTCCTCCGGCTGCAATGCACTTGTACCGTTCCAATAAGGTCTGGAAGGCCCCATCAAAGTCCTCTTATGTGAGCGTGTCAATGACCTTCGTCACATCCTCTTTCATCTCCTCAATTGTCTCATAACGGCAGCCTCTGAGCTTAGGGAATAACCAAAAGTCACAGGGAGCAAGGTCTGGACTATAGGGAGACTGAGGAACTGTCTCGATGCCTATCTTGGTCATATAGTCTGTGACAAGGACGGAGTTGTGTACTAGTGCATTCCTTGAATCTCTTATGCCACTCAAAAACTCATCCTTGATTCATGCAAGATGGTCGAATAGCAGTCTGAAGCATTCCATACGTTTCTGAGACTTTTTTTTCCAAGTTTAAAACAGAATTTTATTGCATATTGTTCTTCTAAAGTGTCAGATAGCATTTTTGAAATTAGCCCGCCGTTATAATCTGGTTCTAGTAGGGTGTATTCCAATTCCTGCTGTAGCTGTGCATTTAAATCTGAAATCATTAAAATTGGTCTGTAATCTCATAAGATGTATAGCAATAACATACCGAATATTCAAGCGTCTTCGACAATTTTAAATGCCCGTTCAAAAAAGTCTGGAAGCTTATTGAATTCACCACGTATCACTCATTTGACTTGGACATTGATCTGTAAACATATAATTTACTTGGATTTGACTGGATTGATGAACTTGATATTTCTATGCCCCTCCCTCACACATGTGTTTAACAGTTTACATGTTACCTTTGCTTTAGAAAATGAAAACAAAATTACAAATAGCAATTTTTTATGGTTCTTAATCATTGTTAACCCATTTGAATTCATCGATTGGTATTATTATGGTTTCTGATGCCTTAAAATTTCTAATCGGATCAGTTGTTAATTTTTTTCCTGATGAAAGTGAAAAAGCAGTGGCTCATGAATGAAGATCCTAAATATTGATGAGTGTAATTATGGCCTTATTAAGCAGCTTTGCAATCAAAAACATTCACACAATCTTATGTGGACGATATTTCACCATTGAAACCGATCAAAAGCCTAATTATTAATATTTTCTGATCTAAACTATACTGCAAGATGTTTGTGGGACACAATGATTTTAAATTGTAACGTTCATATCAAACAACAGTCAATCGATAAAATAGGCAAAGTAGATATGTTGTGGTGACTGGAGGATTCTCATTCCAAACAACCGGAAGATACCGTTGTTGATGGAGTGACTATCAATAGAACCGGAATCAGTAATGTTCGATTGATCCGTCAAGTCACTGCACTGTGATCCATGATTACAAAAAAGAAGATTCCTTTACGCCGCACTCACTGACCGATAGTTTGTCCCAACCGACAACTTTGATCCTTTTACCAACATCTATGCTCTTTGTTTGAAGTCGACAGCAACGATATTTTCCGGCTGTTGGGTGATATGATTCAAACTGTAACCTAAAGATCTTTAACAATATAATTTCAGACACCAGGGAATGAGCCGTATGAGGGCGTAAGCATGTAAGTATGTCTATTGACCAAATATGGACAAACAGAACTTGCACTCATCTGTTCCAAATGCCAACTGGTAACAAAGTCTTTGCCACTGGAAAATTAATTGTTTTCACGACCTGGTCTAGAATTTCTTTGGTCATGACTTTACGTTAACTTTGCGGGACATATTAATGGCCAACCTTATTTGATGGTGAGATTAACAACTGGAAGTATTTACCATGAAATTCACCACTTCTGATGAAACTATAATAAAACTGTAATTTGGTCCACTAGATATTTTAGTTTGGGATAGTATATCAATCTCTACTGAATTTTCAACCTACTTTCAATAAAATGCTATTCAACACAACCGCTTACTGTCATTCTATGCACTATCAAATGGATAAATACAACATTTTAAGGACACATTAAAGCGAGCACTCTTAAAACTGAAAAAGAGGGGACTACACTCGAAATAATCCTGATATTCTTGAAAAATTGCCGAGCAACTCCGGGCCAGAATGTGCCGTACAGTAGATCATCTGCTGAAATATTCCTGAACCGGAAGATCTACATACAAATTAATATCAATCTCCCAGTTCTACGTAATTTTCTCAGGAGAAATACAGTCATAAAAATCCATTAAACCTCATATATGGAACTGTACCACGTGTATTTCTACCTGGACAATTCATATTAAGTCTGTTTCATTGTTATACATACATGTAAACAGACTAAAAAATTAGTAATTGTAACTTAATGCACATGTATACATATAGGTATATTAAGATTGTTTCGTTTTTTCTTTATAGAGAGACAAACACTTTGATGTAGACATGACACATTTTGAAAGGTTAACTATTAGATTCATGTAAAACATTAAAATTACTTAAAAATTTTCCTTCTAGGGACTGGTAGCTCTTATCGAAAAAGGATGTCTAATAATAGACAATGATCAGCTGTAAAATCTTGTTGGCACAAATCGTTATTAATCATAATCAATTCAAATTTAAAACAAATAAAACTCAAAAAGGAATAACCCAAAATAAAACAAAGAAAGAATTGTCCAAGAGATCACCATGTAAAACAAATTTGTTCTTGAATAGTATACGTTATTCCTAAACAGTTTATGTAAAAAATCTGAAAAATAACCCTATTTGCCTTCAAATTTTTCTTTTGTGTCCCAGATAAGGTTATTACGAAATTTATATTTTTAAATGCAAAAACCGACAAATTTGAACTTTTTGTTTTACATAAGGGCTGAAGAAAAAAAACACGTGAATGAAAATCTGGATATATTCAGACTACGGCTCTACAAAAAATGAAGGAAATGTTTTGATTGAGTAGTTTTTCGAAATTTGTGACCGTAATGTAAATAAATTCCTTTCATACCTCCAAATATCATTTCCCATAATGTTTTGAAAAATAGGTTATGCGACTGCTGTTTGATTGATTGGTATAAACGGTTTATCAATTAGTCCAAGATTTCTTTCTGAATGGAGGCTTGAGAATCGGCTTCTATGTAAGTTCATATTTGCATTTTTTGTACTGCTGTTTCTTAAGAGTATTTCAGGCATACAGTCCTGTAGAATACGGATGCTTTTTTTTTAAACATCTATTTGACCCATAGCTGAGACGTAGGAGAAATGGCAATGAACTGGGTACTTCACTCTCACCAAGTCTCCAGAACTGGAGCCTCACCATCAGATGCAGTTTAGTTTCATACCATTGATTTTAGAGTTGTCTTATTCATTTGCAAAGACACAGCGTATTCTAAGACTCACTGACAAAGAGTTTATAATAATAGTGTAGTGGTACTGGCAAATTAATCGGCCTAATTCGCATGAGTGTCAGAGAGAGGCTATATAAGTTACTCACTGAGAATAACTGGCAAGCTTGCTTAGCAACTGACTCGTGCTAACCTTGCACTTCTCAACAATAGCGTCGCCGATAGGATACCAATTGTCTCTCGAGGATCCCGATTTTGTCAAAAGCTGGCTACGATGTTTTGCTGTGAGCGCAAAACAAAAAGGCGGAAAGACAACAAGGAAAAAGGAGGAGAAATGAGACGACAGATCTCTTTTTGGATACAGCTGGATGCAAGGCAATAATGAAAGTCTCCTCTATGGCGTATCCATAAAACCTAGAAGACCTGACTTTTGAAAAAAAAAGTCAAATTATGAGAAGATATATGAGGCCCAAGAATAGGTTGATCGTGGCAAAATGAACGAAGTTCAAGTCGACGAAACAAGAAATTGATGAACCAATTATTAAACATCTACACCGTCCTCGAAATGCGAGTAGATATTGCAAGTTTGAATTTTTTTGACAAGAAGAACAGACTATTGAAGAGCACTTAATTCAGTTGTGGTTAATTGAAGGTATTTACAATGCATCACACCGATATAAAATAATGGAACGAGTAGAAAAAGGAAATACCTGGATTGACTTTATACAGCAACAAGAATTAATACAGAATTCCAACCATGGTAAAAGTCAACCCAGAGAACAAATATTCACCGACACTTACATGTTAAAATAGATAAAAAAAGAACGTTCGCATTGTGGACGTGAATATGAAATAAAAAGGGAAAATGCTCAGCATTTGGAAAGACTTGTGCAAATTGCTTAAAAAGAACCGTTTTCAAGTAGTATGCAAATTCAAAAAGAAAAACGTTGAAAGAGTAAAAGAAAACGAAACCAATATGAAAGTCTTTTCGGTAAAAGAACAAAAAGAAGAATATAGAAAAAAAATTGAACAGAAGAAGAAAGAAATTATACTAAAGGTTAAAATCAATAACTTTGATTTGGATGTACAAATGGATACCGGCAGTGAGGTAGCATTTACACCAAGAAATTTCTGGGAAAGCACAACTTTACTAAAAGAGCAGTTTACTGTGCCGCCAATATGATGGTCATTCATAAAAAATTGTAGGGTACTTTGAAAGTTCCTTGGAGTTAGATGATAAATTTGAAGTAATACCTATAATTGTCAAAACTTTTAAAAAGAACCACTGACTTCTCAGAAACTATGTGCTTAACATAAAGTCTAACAAATTAGTTAATGAGATAAAAATGGCAAAAACTGAAAAGAAATATAAAGCGAGTGTAAAATTTTATGAGGCACGAAAATTATCAGTACCTATTTTGATATTAGTAGTAGAAAAACTGAGAAAATTAATAGAACAAGACCTTCTTGAGCATGCTCCCCCTGGGGGTAGCAAGTGGGTATCATCCTTTGTAGTTTTAAGAAAGTCATATAGAAACATGTATATATGTGGAGATTATAGAATATGCGTAAATCACAAAATTTGCTCGGATAATTATCCTATACCTAATGTTGGAGTTGCAATTCATGCACCGGCAGGTATGAACGTTTTTACAAAAGTAGATTTTTAAACAGGTTACCGCCAAGTACCAATAGACGATAACTTCAAAGAAGTAACGACGATAAATTCACTAATAGGCTTACTGAAATGGAGAAGGATGCCATATGGAAGAAAACAGCAAGCTCCATATTTCAAAGGGCCACCGAACATGTTCTAGGAGAACATATAAAAATATGATTTGTCGCCAAGACGATATATGCATAGGAGCTACTAATGAAAATGAATTAAAAAAGAAAACCGATTTCGTCTTGAATAGATAAAGAATTGCTGCAATGACTATAAACGAAAAAAATCTAGAAATAACTACACCAACAAATAGAAAAAAAATGAATCTTTTTCTTTGGATTGGTGAATTTATACAGACAATATGTATCAATATATACGACTTGACTGAGCTGTTTGCAAATTTAAAAAAAAAGATTGTTGACTTGATCGGGTCTGAGAAACAACAAAAACTTTTCATAGATTAAAAGTAATTGTAGCAAAGAAACCAGTCGTGAATATTCTTGATCCGAAAAAGGGTATTATGTTAACAAATGCAAGGGAACATTCAATATCTGGAAAATTATCACCAGAAGTACATCCAATAATATATTTATCAAACGGACTAACAAACACTGAATTTAATTATTCAAATATAGAGAAAAAAGCATTAGCCATTGTGTAGACAACTACTAGAACCCAATAGTTTTTAATTGGAAAACTTTTTGAGAAATGATCATTGAACATTATAACTCAAGAAAATAATTATCCAAAAATATGATACCGAGAATACTATGATGGGCAATACGATTAATGGCAATTGTCTTTGATATAGAATGTGTTAATGGAAATTCAATTCCATATGTAGATGCACTATCAAGATTGTGATTTTACAAGGAGTCAAAAGATCAAACAGAAGAATTTGAAGATACATTTTTACATAAGGTAGAGACTGGTGTTTTGTTTTTAAATAAAATGGCTACAGAAATTAGACATGATCCAGTACCAAGCAGGGTAACATCGAGAATGAGACAAAAAATATAGGGACATTGTTCAACGGCTGAAAACCCCGACAAAACAAAAGATATAAGATGACGATAGAACATGGAGTGATTAGTAATGGGGTCTGATAATTCTCCCAGAAACACAAAGAAAATTGGTGATAAAATTGTACATGATGATATTCCCTGTGGGGTAGCAGCTTCACAAAAAGGATAAAATTTTAAGCTTTGTGGCCGGGATACTCATGAGAGGACGAGGAATATATAAAAAGATGCCAAAAATGTAAAGAAATTTTACACAAACTACTTTACATTCATGGCCAAGATAAGTGGAGCCATGGCGTCGTGTGCATATGGATCATGCATACATTTCTGGAGTGGGACTCTTATTAATACTAGTAGACTTTTTTTCAGGCTGGCCTGAAGTAATCAATGTACCAGACAAGAAAATGTCTACGATTAAACAGATTTTAAGGGTCATATTTCCCAGAAACAGCTTACCAGAACCCTGGTATCCGACAATGCTACAGAATTTTGTGATGAAAATCTTAAGCTATGTTTGGAAAAAATAGGGTGTAAACCATATAAGGCACTGCCATATCAATCTCAATTAAATAGGTTTGCGAAAAGAATGGTGCAGACCGTAAAAATGAGACTAAAATCATGATCTCAGCCAAAAGAAAAAATGCAAGTATTTTGTTTTTATCAAGGCTGCTTTTAAGCCATCGCACAATACTACACGCCAGAAGACTTGAAAACCCATCAGCTTTAATGGGAAGGCAAATTAGAGCTTCACTGATGATATCCTATTCCACAAATGAAAAAGTGTGGCACAAAAACAACAAAATATCAAATCCAGAAAGGGCAGAATTTATCATGCAAAAAGGCCACAAAACAGCTATAATAAATAGAGATAAAGGGAACAGTATATTAGCCCATGCGTATAAAATAAGGCCCCAGGGCGAATGTGAAGAGCAACATGAGGAAGAAATCTCTACGATTCCTTCTGTTAATGATTTATTGGAACAAACCTAACAGATTTAAACGTCAAAAGACGTAATAATTCATGATCAGGTGGGCCAGAGTGAGTTTGAAAACTCGGATGACGATCAAATCCTGCCAGAAGAAAGGCTGAAAGGTCCCCGGCTTCAGCTGGGCCACCTTTGGGTGGGTGATCTGCATTATTAATACTTTTGTCACCTTTGAATAGCACGGGACCTTGCTGTCCAGTTTAAGCTAAAAAGTGGCGTCCGTGCCTGGACCCAGATTTGGGTCCATGTCCGGCTAGGCTCATCAGGTCCACATTGTATTAAGTGGGCCGATGAGCAGCATAATCAAGTGCACGAACCTCCCCTCCCGTAATCTCCATTTTAAGCTGACCTTCGGTCATTGACCTTGTGTCAAGTCCTGTTGTTATATAACACATGACATGGATTTTCGGTTCGTTGGTAAGCTATCACATTTTGATTAGTGAACAGAAAGATGACGGCACGTCTGGGCACTCAGGTCGAACAGGGGTGTAACCGGAAGGGGATCACGTGATGAGAACCACACCGTCAAATTTAGACAGAGTGCAGAGAATCGCAGTCGAGCGAGGGACACACAACCAAACAGAGGTCGTCTCTGACGAGCTTGCACGGGGTTGCAAAGGGTTGCAAGCCTTGGCAACCCTTAGCTATCGGAAGAAGTAATGGGAAGAATAAGTACGCTCTCTTAGTATATGTATCTTCACCCATGTCTCAAACACCACAGAAACATCAACCCTTTCGAGAATAAAGCGTGAGAAATATATTTTTATAAAGGAGTGTGTTCGTTCCTTCATTGAATTGCGTGAATCGTGGGTATACAACACTGTCTGATTGAAGGAAGAGACAAATACCCGCCACTGTGCTTTGCGCAGAAGCTTTTATGTGGACTGTCAGACATCTGTGCGGGACAGTCAATGCTCAAGGGCAAATTTGAGGCCGAAAGGCCCCTAGTTTCGACTGGAGCACCTTCGGGTGGGTGAGCTGCATTATTGACACCTTTGACACCTTTGTATAGCACTAGACCTCTCTGTTCAGTTTAAGCTATAATCTGGCATCCGTGCCTGGACCCGTGTTTGGGTCCATGTCCGGCTACGCTCATCGACTCACGTGGTAGAATGGGAACCGATGACCAGTATAGACCAGCATGGTTCAAGCCTTTGTTTTGGTTCGACTTCCCCTCCCTAACCTCATCTATGATCCGACCTTTAGGGGATTTGACCTTGTGTAAAGTCCTGTCTGGTGGGACGCAAACACAGATATAAACTTGATTAGCGACTGACTTGTGACAGCCTTTCACATCACAACAAATAGTTAATATACTGCTCTTGTACAGTTTATGTTTCAGAAAATGAATCCACGCCAAAAAATAGTTCGTACTACGAGGTCAGTCATTCTAAATGAAGCAAAAAATGTATTTATGTAGAAAGTAGAATAAAAACAAGTAAATAATAATTTTCTTATTCTCTTTATCATATTTTAGCCACAATCATCGAGGTTTCTCCTTTTCCAGGAAAATTTGAATCCTCCTCTTTTTTTTATTTTCATTTTACTAAATTGAATTTTCTTTCTCTCCATTGCTAGTTGAATTTTACCGGCTGGTCAGATTTTTACACTTCGCTAGTGACTGGTCATAATGACTGATGTTAGAATGTTAAGCGTTGTTTCCGTCACTGATAGGTTATGTAAAAAATGCTAGTGCTAAAAAGTCCGAGGTTTTGTGGAAAACCTTTGCTAGCAGACACTCTGTTCATAAAATAACATTAATTGATCGACAAATTGCTAAAACGCGACGAGAGGGTATTTGGGTGGGGAGCAGAAGAAACATGCGCAATAAATGTTAAGATTGCAATGGTACAAAAAAAAATCACAAAGAACCAGAAGCGGGGGATTGGGGGAAGCAAATGGAAAAAAATGAAGTAGAAAATTTGAGTAAATTGGAGCAGAATGAAAAAAAAAAGGAATAAAAAAAGAAAATAGAAAATAGGGGAAAAAGAAGGAATCAAAAAAGAAAATGTCTTTATAACACTTTGTACTAAAATGATTTGTCCTTCCATTCAACAAGTGCTGTCAACGAGGCTGAGAATATGCCGATTGCATCTTCATCTGAGGGACAAATCATGCCTAAAATGATGTTCTATGTGTGACACTTAAATAAATCTGATGCTGAGGCTCCGGTTCTGAAGTTCGGAGGTTTTTCATTGGCATTGCATCCAGATCCACTCCTACCTGGAGTGGTAATATCAACTAATGTCCCATCCATGTGTCGAATAGATTTGTTTTCAAACTATCAATGTCTCATTGGCATACATGTACACATACAACTTTCGGAAACAAATTATTATCATTGTTATGCCAATTCTAATAATACTTATGTGAATTAAATATATATGATTTGTAAACGAATAATTTGTAAGTACATTTTAAACAAGCTAGAACTTATTTTTTGTACTCAGTTAAATGTTGTCAAGTAATGTTATCTAACGCGAATAATTCAATTAAATATTAATCATTTGTTTGCACACAGTTAAATTATTATATAGTTGTTATTGACCCATAGATTAGATCCAAACAGGTGCTATCACTCTGAGTCTGTGAACCTGGGAGTAATGGTAATGAGAGGTAATAAACATTCCCCAAAGCTCCAGGATTGGAACCTCACCATTTGGTGTCATACCCAGGACACATATATAGTTTTCGATAATGCCAACTATTGGTTATAGACAGTGCAATGTGAAAATTTTAATAAAAAAAATGCTATGAAGATTAAAGATACAAACTCATAACAATAAAATTTGAGAAATAAATTTTATCGCGTGATTAAATCGCACATCAGGGGTTTACATACTGTTAAACAGTTGAACTAAACTAAGATAAAATAAATTTTCATTTGACTAGGTTTTGTACAATTTTGTACCACACGTCTTTTGTATATTTTAAAATTTCAAACAATTAGTTCATCGGTCAATTGAATTTAATTAATGTCTTGCTGAAATATCCACTTTTCTTTTGAACACACACTCACAGAGGGAAAGAATGGATTTTCCAATGAAATTTTTATTCTCGTAGTCCTTTGTAACCTTATATTCTCCAAACGTTTTGCCGTAATCTAATATTGTTTCTTCAATTTAGAACGTCCAACGTTAAATTTTCATTTCTTTTAGAACGACCTGAAATACAACCCATCAGACGTCCCCTGATTAATATTTTGAAAGTTTTGTATCTAAAAAGATTAAAGAAAAAATATTTTACGTTAATGGGAATTGAGAAACTACAACGACACAAGGCGACAATCCAACACACAGTTTTTTTTTAGTTATAAACCTGTGTATATACACACCCCTTCCCTCACAGGCTGAATGTTACACAGAGTCGGTCAAATTTTAAGCTAAGCAAAGTTGGTTAAATTAAAACTTTTCCTTCTCCAAGCTTGGTTGCTAATGCGAATTTCAAGAATCCAGTTTACTCTACTATTTACTGTTATATTAGGGGCATTCGGATTTATGCATTTCCAAAGTGAACTGAAACGCAAATAACCCTAACCAGAACTTTATAAAATGTCTACAAAAGAGATTTGTTTCCTTTGGTGACAGCTTGTGTGGAGCCAGTCACAGTTTTGGGATGAACCTGTAACAGAAGAACGAGCCGCTCGTGGATCACATGTGGGCCACATATTCAGCAAATAATACTACCTAGTTTTTTTTTTTTAGATTACTCTCCAAAGGCTTGCGAACCAATCTGTCCTTGTCAGGTGAGAAAAGTTTCGTCAACTGATAATTGACTATCAACCTTCTCTGTTTTTCACTTGGCAACATTGTAGGTAACAGTCCAAACTTACTCGAACTTTAGTGAGAAAAAATAAAGAATCGGAATTGGATACTTAATCTTCAGTTTTCTCTAATCATGCATATCCATTATGTTTGTGATAAAATATTTTGACCGAGAGTATGAGTGAGTGACAGATTTTAACGGCATGTCGAAACAGGGGTATTTTCTGGCCAGAGGTTATGGAATCAAGCATTGAACGTTCATGTTGACGTTTTTGTGTTATTGTTTCTTAAGAGTTAATGTTCACTCTATTTAATCAAATTCGGGTAGTTTTAAGCATAACTATTTGATCCATAAATGTGACAATGACTAAATACTGCACTTCCCTATATTTCCAGGATTGAACTCTTACCATTTGATGTGTCCTATCCAGTTCTCGCTCTTTTGGGTGAGGGGTCTTACACCACTGCTGAGGATACTGTCATTTTATTTTTAAAATATATCCCGCGTTTTATTTTCTACTCTCAGAATTTATCAATATATCAATTATTTACATATTAAAACTATGATCTTCTTAGCTTTTAAATCATATCCATATAATCACAAATAACAATTAGAAATATAAAATAATTACAAGCAGTCAGTAAAACTGAAACTGCCGAGAGTAAGGAACGAATTTGGAAAACTTAGTTGGAAGCATAGCTTCCTATTCGGAATCTGCAAACAAATCCTCGGTGTTCTAGGGTTTAAACCAGTGGACTGATTGACCGAAAATCGTTAATCGTAATCCCTTTTGAAGAGGAGGATCTGATCCTAGTCCACGAACCAAAAAGGATTTGGCTTTAACGATGAATCCACCTGCTCAATCCATTCCCCATTGATGTCATGCGTCCAGGTATAGCATGACATATCACGAGACCCACTACTTGTAGAGAAGCATTGAACTAGAATAGTAATTTACAAAGCTTTTTGCTTAGATGTGGCACAAGGTCAAATGAATGTGGCACTCAGTGACACTCGAACTCACTCGTGGAAGTTTGCTAGTATAGCATACTAACCATTACACCATCAGAAGCACATTGAACAGGAATAACTTAGGTTTTCAAAGACATACACTTACTCACTCACGCACACACATATACACGCACAGCCTTCAATGTGCACTGAACTTGCATATATATATATATATATATATATATAGTGCAACCGAAGTAATAAAACGATAAATTGTAAGTTCTGTAATTAGCTACATTTATCGGTTGTGCTAACACACACACACACACACACACACACACACACACACACACACACACACACACACAGGGGTGTACTCACGGTGTAATGGTTAAAGCGATGGAAATACGGAATCGTAGTAACCGAGTTCGTATTTTAGTCGCGCTATTACGTTCACTTTCAGGCAAATACCCATGGGAAAGGTATGAACCTCCTTATCCTCCCATCTGTGGGTTAAATACTACCACTACTGTTCTTCTTGGAGAATGGCTTTGGTATTGAATAACCTAAAGAGGTTGATATGCCATTAAACAAAGAAAACAAACCACACGCACACACACGCACACTATATATGTATATATCTTCTCTTCTCTTCTCTTCTCTTTCTACTTCAACATATACGCTTATATATATATATATATATATATATATATATATATATATATATATATATATATATATATATATAATCAACTGGCACAGATATCAGGGAGATTCCTGAGTCTATCTCGCCAACCGTCCATATCCTCCACCCATTCTAGCAGGTCCTCCAAACTAAATCCAGTGTCCGAACAGAGCTGATGAAAGGTTTTATTGATCGGCCAACACTGGTGTGTCCATGAGAAGGAGTCGATTGGATAACAACGTTTAATTCTTCAATTTTGCCCGGATGGTCTTTTTTTATATCTTGGATGGCTTGTGAGAACATAAAGGGCCTTACAGCTGCTATTATATGGAGTATTGCTTCAAGGATTTGATCAGAACAGGACCCAGGATAATTGCGTAGTTCCCATACCTACGTGTTTTGATAGCGTTCGTGTGGTGCGTCCATACAGCAACACTGGTACAGTGATAGCTCGGAACAAACCATGTTTGATTTCATCAGAGAGATCTGATTTCCATATGATCGATTAAATCTCTATAAAATTCCGCGCCTTCGTTTGGTGTACTTGATGAAATATTTCTGCCAATGCATGTGAACTTATCTCTTAATTATAGTGGCCTGCCATTTAAAATAGAGATGAGTTCTTCCGGTTCAAAACACAAGAAATCGGTTTTATTTGAGTTCATGTAGAGGGCAATACCGTCTGTATCTTGCTTCAGGCTAGCACTGAGGATTTATCTTTGACAGGAGTTTTTGTGAAAAGCACTATATCATCTGTGCAGTTTGCGTCTCTCGTAATTTCTGAGGGATATTTTCTGCTTCTTCCCTTTTTAGTGAAGTTATTTTCTTTCATTACATTTGTTGACGTTCAAAATGCGCAGTACAGGCAGATTGCAATCATATATATCGCTCATTTATCTACTTGCAAGATTCCAGCAACAACGTTGAAGAAATCGGTGTCGTCGTGTGGTAAATAGACAGTTGCTTTCGTTCTTTTAGGAAGTACCATTAAAGCTGAAAGAGTTTCTTTGAGGGAGACAATATGCCTCTAACATTTGTTCCATCTCTCTTTTATGTATGGAATCAAATGTTGTTATTTTTTTTAGAAATCTGCGAACGGTAGTGTTGCCTCGAGAGTTTTTGTTCGTACTCCTTTAGTGATTCCACGGACAATCAGAATCTGTGAAAATCAATTTCTCCGAAAATCTCGAAAAAAATTTCTTAATTTCAAGGTGAATACAATTGAGAAGCACGGCATCACAAATCTAAGCAGTTTACGCAGATAAAGTTTTACCCTAATATTTTTGAGTGATACCGAAGTTACCTCTCTTGGGGAACGGGAGGATGCATCCTTTTGTCCATTCTGTATTGTATTCTGTTCATAAACAGTGTTGCATAATCGAAAAATTATGTCGTCAAATTTTGTTGTCTTATGAAATTCAGGAGGTATTTCGTTGAGGCCTGCAAATTTTCTGCATATAATATTTTCAGTACAGTGCCAAGTTTTTCCTTTGTAAACATCCTTAATTTGATGTCTAGTTGGGTATTTAAAAATGTTCCATATGTTTATCAGTGACTAATGGAGGGTTTTCGAGCAGATTCTTGAAATATTCTTTCCACTACAGTAGTCTTTCTTCTTGGATGGCATCTCGTAGTTTGGCTTTCGAGGTACTCTTCCTTCTATTCTTTTCATTTACTGTCTGCAATGCTAATCAAGACTTTCTATCTTCTACTGAATATCTGATTTTATTGCTTAGGCCTTGAATGTATTCTAGTTCTTATTTTTGGTATGTGTTAGTTCTTTTTGTGTTTTCCTAAGTTTCTACGCTTGGCTTTTTTTTTCTTTGATTATGAAACAATGTTTTTTTTTTCATGTTAACTCGTTTTTCTCTCTCTGATACTGACTCCCATGAAATTCTACATTTCTTTCATAGTTCAGTTGGTATGCACTTTGTTGCTGCTTCTGTATGGGCGGTAACAAAGTTTTCATTCTCTTCATTTGAAATGTGAAATTCAGATGTCTTCTTAAAAATATCAACTTGTTTTTTTAAAGTTACTGTACATTAGTTTCTGTTGGCACGTGAAGACCAATAATATCAGGAAGTATATACTGTTTGTGTTTTATTTTTGTGTAGACTCAGCCGAAACTTTGCCGTGTCGATTCTGTGACCGGAAGAGATTCATTTAAAAGAGGAGTATGCCTCACAGTTCAAGGTTCTATTCATCCACTTTTTCTCTCGGAATATATAATCTTGCCGTGTTTTAAAGCTCTTAGGGTAGGAATAAGGCTAGACTTTCATCTATTGTTAAATTCTGCCGTTTATGTCAATACTTTTCACACACACACACACACACACACACAATATATATTGCCATCCACAGACACACTGTTTCGTTGTATTTCAACTCTTCAGTGTGGCTAGACACACATGACGCTTAAAGCTGGGATCGAAACACACCCAACTTTATGCAAGACATGGTATTTAACTGCTTAGCCATTTTGGCGACATACGTCTGCTCAAGAATTATAACGCATACGTATTAGCTTTCGCTTGTTTAATTTGTGCTATCGGATAACAGTGTCAATTCGATAGAAGAGCTTTTGCATTGCGCGGTTTGTAGCCGTTAATTCCTTTGCCAGAGTTCTCAATCCCTACAGACAGATTATTATATTGTATCATTACTCTTCAGTGTGACTAGACACACATGACGCTTCAAGCTGGGATCGAAACCCGCCTAACATTACGCTAGACATAGTATTTAACCGCTCAGCCATATATAAACGGACAGATCAATAGAAAGATACATTCCATTATTTTACGCATGCGTAATTTACTCCAGTGAGTGAAACTGACAAAAGATTTGAGGACTATGTCTTTAATATCTTAATATGTAAATAATAAAGCCAACATTGGGGTTTCTTTCAGTTTTTTTTCTTCTATACAGTTCCGCATTAGAGTAAATATTTGATTTAAGGAAAACGTTTTTAAAACAAGTAGTTTATCTCTCTCTTTCTCTTCGTCTCTCTCTCTCTCTCTCTCACTCTCTCTCTTACACACACATTCACACACACGTATATATATCTATATATTGCTGACTGAGTTGAAAATATGTTTTTACTTTCTAACCAATGTGAGAAACGGAATTCTACATTACTGAACATGTTTGATCGTTCCAAGTTTTCCGGCATTTTGTTCCTGTAGTGTTTAGTTTTATGAATGGTACTTTGCACTTCTTTGTTTAACAGAGTCGTGAATAAAAAATACGCACAAAATGGTGTTAATGCATTTCCTAGACAGTTGTTTTTTTTGTGACATACGCAGAAAGGCAAGTAAAATAAAAACGAACTTGATGATAGGTTATAAAAGATAACCGTAAGGAAATAAGCCAAGAAAAAATAAACTGGACAAAGACAAAGAAATTTTTTAAAAATATGTCGGTGTCTGTCATTGCTAACGCATAGAATAGAAATTGTAGATGAGAATCCCATAAATTATACGAAAAAAGTCCGGTAAGTTATAAGATGCCATTGTTAGAACCTTCTATTCTTTAATATTTCCCTTGTTCTTTTAAAAATATTTTCTTTACGTATCTTCGTGCTTTTTTTCTTCTTTCCATCCGTTTATTATGTCCTTTCTTTTTTAAGCCGATTTTATTCTATTCCACCCATGATTGCTAAGAAAACTTATATATATATATATGTGTGTGTGTGTGTGAGTGTGTGTGCACGTGTGTGTGTGTATGTGTGTGTGCACGTGTGTGTGCGTGCGTGCATGCGTATGTGTGTATGTGCGCGTGTGTATGTGAGTGTGTTTGTGTCTCTGCGTGTGAAGAGATTAAAGCAAAGTCTTATGTTTAGCTATGACTGAATATATATATATATATATATATATATTGAACTACGAATGATTATGCCTGCAAAAATGCTGTTAATACACTTATACTTATATAGTGATGCATATATATATATATATATATATATATATATATATATATATATATTATTGTTCAATGAATAGTCAGTACATATGCAGTCATCACACACACACACACACACATATATATATATATATATATATACTAACTTAAAATCCTAACTTCCCAGCGTTTGTCAGAATTAGAAACCATGCATATAGGTTTACATTCATATGTGTGTATGCATGTATGTAGGTATGTGTTGCGTATTATTATTAATCCTATTTGAATATAAATAGTTGTGTGTTTGTGCGTGAACGCACGCATGCACTTGTATCTGAGTTTGCATAAAAACATATTCTGATAGGCAGATAGACAGACACAGATACAAACACACGTGCGCACTCACACCCACCCAATATATATATATATATATATATGTGTGTGTGTGTGTGTGTGTGTGTGTGTGTGTGTTTGGCAGAGAAATTCTGTGCATTTCCATGATATCTTCCAGTGCTACAGCAATATATGATTAGACGTTAACCTGCTTTAATTTCTAGGCAAAGCACATTTCGTGCAGATTAAAAGTGTCTTTTATTTTATTTTGCAACCGATGAATTATGTAATGGAAAATATTTTTTGCGTGATGTAAGAATGATTGGTTAACACCAAAATCATCAAATGAGTTTAGTTACCTCCCGTGAATTTAAAGAACAGTTTCAAACGAACATTAACTTTCAAAACCATGAATCTAATTTTTTTTTCATTCTGAAATATAATCTTTTCTCGCTTACAGTTTTTTTTAGATGGTGACTATGAATTAACTTAAGGTGAAAAATTATTATTTCCAATAGAGTTTTTTAATTTTTTTTTTGTCACTTCCTTGTCTCTGGATGACATCGACCCTACAAAGATTTTGCACAGACCTTCGTTGACTTTTTGTGATCAAATTATCTTTCTTACTTCTTTCAGATGGTTGGCGTTGATATTTTATTTTGGTGCAGATTTTTATTTTCTTAATATTTTAGTGTAGTTTTTATTGTGTCATGTATTGATTGGCCATTCCATGAACTTGATATCCGAGATCATTTTTACTATTGTAATGGTCTGAAATGGTATAATTTCTTGAATACAAATATTATCTTTATCTTCATTAATAATAGTACGTACTATCATCTTCACAGTATAAAAAATGAACTATCTGTGTAAAATCCTTGGTGTCTTCCAGAGATCAAGATAAGATTTTCAAATGAGGGTAATACATATTTAATGTCTAGCAGGTTTTTTAGCACCTTACTCCGCATGATCCTTATTATAAATTTTGAGCAGTATTATTTTCTATTGCTTTTTTTTATCGCAACCCAACCGGGTCGTTACTTATCCGAAAGCGAAACAATGGATACCAGAATAAAAATGAGATAAATAATGTACATAAAACTAGGATTACCGCGATTTTATTTTTTATTCTTGTTTCCGATCCACACATTTTCTCGTTGTTAAAATAACGACACAAGTGTGTTGTAATAAAAAGCATCTAAATTTAGGCAAATAAAGAATAACAATAGTCAAACAAATTAAGAAGAATGGTTGCTAGACATGGAAAATAATGAGGTTAATAATTAATTACATTAATTATTCTATTTGGTAATTAATTATATCAGTTATCTTATTGCTTAATTTGGTAAAATTGTAGATCGGTGAGAGATCTTTTTGTAGAAGAGTACTTATTGAAGTCAACGCGTGCACCCTGGCATGCATGTGCAGGAGAATACGATTAATTACACCATGTCATAATAAAGTTTTGGAACAGGAAACAAAAACTAAATTAAGTTGAATTAATGTGGTGTGATAAATTTGATTGAAATCAAATAAAACTTATGATGCAATGATTGAGTGAAATGACGTCACATCAATGAAATACTTAATTTCGGATTATATAAAAAAACAGATTTTGAAAATAATTCAGTTGATTTGAGCTTGGAAGCCAGTCGTGGTTAGACGTTGGTTAGAATCAGGTAGTAGATGTCTCTCTAGTGTCAGCCAAGCTGGAGTTCGTTTATAGATCCATACGATGTCATCCTCTTCCCCGTGTGCGTCGAACTGCAAGACAAATGTTGCAGTCAGAATAAACACTTTTCGTGCCCGAAACAACCGAATCGCCTATCATTTTTGAAGACTGTGTAACTTTTAATATACTCGATGTTAAATAACGGTAAAGACAGCCTTCTAAAATCATCATCATCTTCATTAAGAATGCGGACAGCACGTATTCTTTTGAAATGCACACTCACTCAGCCAGTACTCACAGTAAGTCATCTAGACTTTCACATGGAGCTGATGAATAAGTTTTTATTAGTCGACTAAGTCCGCAGGTGGTAGTTCATAGGAGAACATTGCTCATATGTTGATCATTGCTTCTTCATTAGTATTCAACATATCTTGCTCGTCTTATATAAATGACGAGTGAGATGGGAGGAAAATGACCACACAGTTGGTGTTTTGTACTTTGACGCTTCCAGAATTTATTCAAAGCAACACACAGGATCCTTGTGATGTTCTCATTTAGCTTTTACAGCAAGCGTTTGGTTAAAATGCAAGTACTACACGGCTCCAGCTTTGAAGAATGTCGGATTTTTTTATCTGAGAATTCAGATTTTTATATGATCGGTAACCAATTTATAACTGTTCAAGCTTTTATTATACGTATCGTGAGATTACTTTCAGGAAATGAGATATTTCTACGGAGGTATATGAATTGGTCTATTAATATCTGAAGCTTGCCATTTAATAAAGAGATCGTACCATCTTGAGTTAAACACGTGAAATCTGTTTTATCTGAATTCGCGTTGATACCAACACCTCTGGTTGCTTATGGTGCCCTGCAGTAGAAATGGAAAATGATAAATTATGTTTACACAGAGAGTCAAACTGAAATGGTGAATATCTCACCAAATTTGCTCCGGAAAATAGCTTTGTATGCCTAAACAATACAATTCAGAAAAGAAAGGGAAAACTATGGGGTTAGACCTAGCCGTACCAATAGCTCAAAAACACTTGATTACAAGAAGTGGATAAACAATGATTAGAATCTTTAGGCATATAATTCTTTTGAAGGAGAATCTTCAGAGAATAGAATCTTTTCAGCAAAGATTTTCTTGTGCCTACGCCAGAATACGTATCTGACAAGTTCATCCTTACGTTATAACAGGCCTTTAATTTCTCATATATATATATATATATATATATATATATATATATATATATATATATATATATGTGTGTGTGTGTGTGTGTGTGTGTGTGTGTGTGTGTACATTCTTAGAAAAACTTGTGAGTAAAATAATAACAATGATCAAACGTAGACAGGTATTTTGAGTGACCTTTTCGGGTTTCTAAGATTTATGTGACACCATCCTTACTCTTTTAGTTTTGTTAGTAAAACAACCTGATTACCGAACTAGCTTTTTCTTAAACAATTGGGAAGGTGAATTTTAGCTTCACCAGTAGCTTTTTCGTTATTCTTGCTTGGTTGGTTGGTTTCTTTGTTTAATGGCATATCAACTCTTTTTGAGTTATTTAATGCCAAAGCCATTCTCCTAGAAGAACAGCAGTGGTACTATTTAACCCATAGCTGGGAGGATAAGGGGGTTCATACCTTTTCAAAGGGTATTTGCCCGAAAGTGAACGTAATAGCGCGACTGGAGTACAAACTCGCGTACTACTATTCCGCAGTCCATCGCTTTAACGATTACACCACGAGGACACCCCCTCGTTATTATTGCTGTTCTTCTCTGACGGAAAAGTAACGATCTGAGAGTGTTACAATAAGATGCAATGAGAATTGAAGAAATGAAGGATAATACTTGTCAAGATTATTTCTGTAAATCTTTGATATTCTTCTGAAAAAAATGAAAGAAAATGCAGCAATTTCAAATCTTAAAAAATAATCTTATTTTCTATACAGAAGTTTTCAAATACTGTATACTTTAAGCCGCAGGTTTTAATAATATAAACAGCAAGAATATTGTGTAATGATTGATATATTAATTTAAACAGTCAGTCAACCCTCACTGTTCTTTTATGTCTTGTGGTTAGGGAATCTCGTTGATTGTATCGTTCTTAGTTAAAATTTTTGTGCAGTTGTTTCTGAAGAGATTTCTTTTGTACACTGTCCTGTCGATTTGAGATAATTTTTAAACAGGCCTATTTGGTACAAGGATTGAAGCCTGACAGATACTACGACTCCGGGTCTCAGTGAACGAGAGATTAATGGAATACTCCACACCCCACTGATCCCCAGAATCATAGGTTCACTATCAGATGCTGTTTGTTTTATAATTAGGAAACGCTTTTGTTTGGTGGTGGGGGGTCTTACTCCTTTGCAGGGGATACTACCAACGTATTCTATGCCCCGCTGACTGGGAGAAATATTATTTGATATATTCATTAAAGTTTCTGAGCTAATTAAATTAACTTATCAAAGAAAATGAATCAACTCTTAGTTGGGTATATTAGTTTATAAAACCCAAATGGACTTATAAGGCTTTTTCTATTGACTGAACTCTCTGCCAGATCATTCAATAAATACATCTTGCCACATAGTGACGAATATAGTTCTGTATTATATAACAAACAAGATTTATATCAAGTGATTTTAAATCCTTTTTGGAAACTAGTTTACATTTATTCGAAAGTGATAAATAATATCCGGTCATCGTAAAACTTTTCAGTACCTTATTTTAAACTGCATAGTGAATACGCAGTTGAAAACCAAATTTTTGCCGGAAATGTTTGGTCATACTAAATACATTTTGTTTGGATACCGTAATCGATAAGCCCAACTGATCTCTGAATATCAACTTCTTGTTCTCTTTCGAAATTCAAATTGGAGTCGTATTATCGATTTGAACACAGTAAAATATCATATAGAAATGTTTCAGGCCATTTTACTAGTAATTAATAATTAAAGTTGTTCTTAACCTAAAATCAATACGAACGAGAACAAACTAACACAAAGTGAATTGTTATCTTTGATTATCAAATGTTCGAGTAATGGTCTCAGACACCTAGAGGGTGGTTAAAATGAACGTTAGATTGTTGAAGATTCACTTTAAAAGAACACGTTTTATCATTTATCTTTCATGTGTAAGGCCTCAGCAAGGTTGGTTTACATATTTCTATTTTTATGGTGGTTGGTTTCTTGCTTACTTATGCGGCATGTCACCCTTTTTGAGACATTTGATATCGAAGTCAGTCTTGTTCCAGCAATAGTATGGCTTTATGTAACTAAAGATAATCGACTCTGCTAAACAATTATAGCTTAAATAAGAACGAAAAGGCTGAATGGATAAACAATATCACAAAGAGAACAAGCAGGACTCGAAGAAGCCCCGAAAGCGGAAATACACACCAATTTACTCAAAACGACACTTAGAAAGGTATCAAAATGAAAAACGCCAAGCCAAGATGGAATACATGGTTTTTTGGTTCAATAAATTCACCTCCATTCACGACAGACAAGCACTAGAAATGAATAAATGCCTACAAAGAGCACACGTACCCGAATGGATGACCAAAGAAAGAACCTCATTGATTCAAAAGGACCCAAACAAAGGAACCGCCCAAAACAATAACTGACACATAACTTGCCAACCAATGATGTGGAAAATATTAACAGCACAAATAAGGGAAGAGATTTACTACTTGCTAACAAACCGTGGTTTGTTCACTGACGAACCGACAGGATGCTGCAAAGGATCCAGAGGCACAGCAGAATTACTTTACATAGATCAACACATTCTTAATGAAAGCAAGACAAGGCGGAAATGTCAACCTATGGCCTTGATTGGCTACAAAAACACATATGATATGGTTCCGCAGAGCTGGATAATAAACTGCCTCAAAATGTACAAAATACCACATGAAGTCATAAACTTTATCGACAAAACCGTGAAAACCTGGTGAGTGGAATTGACAGCAGGAGGAAGAAGCTTACCCGAAGCAAAGATCTAAAGTGGTATTTTCCAAGGTGATTCTCTATCACCCTTATAATTCACAATCGCCGTGATGCCCCTTAACCACATACTCAGAAAATGCACAGCTGGATATAAACTTATTATATCGCAGGAAAAAATCATTCACCTAATATACGTGGATGACATCAAACTATTTGCAAAAAATGAAAAAGAATTGGAAACTCTAATACACACAGTTAGAATATACAGTCAGTACATAGGAACGAAATTTGGCATAGAAAGCTGTGCAATGCTTGTAATGAAAAGTGGCAAGCGATATGTAACTAACGGAATGGAACTACCAAATCAAGTCAAGATTAGAAGCTCGCAGAAAACGAAACCTACAAATACTTGGGCATCTTGGAGGCTGACACCATCAAACAAGTTCAAATGAAAGACCAAATTCAAAAGGAATATCTCAGGAAAACTAGAAAATTACTCGAGACAAAACTCTCTCGTAAAAACCTTATCAAAGGAATAAATACCTGGGCTGTACCACTCGTTAGATACTCCTGACCCTTTCGCAAGTGGACCATAGACAAACTAAAACAAGTGGACCAAAGAACAAGAAAACTAATGACAATGCATGAGGCATTACATCCCAGAGAAACGTTGATAGACTATATATTTGGGAGGAAGAGGTCTTGCCAGCATCGAAGACAGCGTTGACGTATCGATACAACGACTTGAAGACTGTATTCAAAAACACGATGGAGGACTAATTACAGCCATCAGAAACGATAACTCATAATTTGTGGATGTTTATATAGTTTATATGGCTTTATGTATCCCCATTCAATTAGATGATTCTAAAACAGATCTATTTTAGTCATAATCAACTACGCTCTCTCTCTCTCTCCCTATATATATATATATATATAGAGAGAGAGAGAGAGAGAGAGAGATGTACTTGTGCCAGCGAGAAAATCCTTAAAATAGAAAAACATTTTGCCTCTTAAAAAGGTGGTGTATTCGTCCTCATTTTTATTTTATGTTGGAGGATTCCTGGTTCGCTGTAATTAGTATGGTACTCTTAACCTTCAAGAATTTGGCAGAGATCCTCACATGCCTCTGGAGAATGATTCTAATATTCTTATCGGTCTAAATTTCTGAGATCAGAGTTTTTATTTGCACTACAGAAAGTATTGTACGATTGTAATCGTTTTGCTTGTAATATTCACAATATTTCAGCCGACACAAGATATAACCTTGAGGACATATCGGATGCAATGGTCGATAGAGACTGGCGGCGAGAGAGGGTCAGAGAGATTCGTGCTGGCAGCGTAACATGATATATATATATATATATATATATGTGTGTGTGTGTGTGTGTGTGTGTTCTTTTAAGTTGAAAATATTTTTAATAATACAAACTGTTTTGCTTTTCTACAATAATCAGGGAATATGTTTCATTGAATAACAAAATGAATAAATGTATACAAATGTTTTATCGAAATATATACTTTGTATATTTAGTATCTGTAACGAGATAATTTTCCTATTCGTATTTACTCTTTGTAATCGACTTTGTTTAGAAGAAATGGATTTTTCACATGTGTCTGTTCGTCTCCTCATATCTGCGTTCCAGGACGAGACATCCTAACCAAGACAGACAGTTAACTCAACTGGTTTTAAAAATACTTGGCGTAGTGTTTTTCATTGGGGTCCATAGCAGAAGCGGTATGGGAAATTATATTACATAGGGTGCGTTTAGAGGTTTGTTGAGTTAAGTGGACCAATGTGTGAATTATCAGTAAAGTAAAAATAAAGGAAGAGCAATATGCAGCCACCTTTGATTATGTTTAATACATATTTTTGTTTTATTATTTTGGAATTTTAAAAAAATATATGACCTAATATGCTATTCAATGCATTAAGACCCGAAAATCTTCAGTGTTTATCTGACATCTTTCTCGGTGGGTGAGCATGAATTTTTCAACCAATCTCTCTTGCTGCACTGGCGTAGAAAAATCAGTTACCTCTGGTGGTGGTGGGGATTTTTGCTCGATACATTTTATTTCAATAAAAAACTTCTTTAAGATGATAAAGTTGCTATGTATTAAAATAAATATTCTTCTCTTATTGGGTACGTACGAGCAACATATTAGCTTATTTTTCATCTTAATGATGGAATTTGTTGGGGGCACATAGTAAGCATTTAATTGATTTAGGAGGCATTTGTAAAAAAGGTTGGGAAAAACTATTGTTGTACCTAGATTTCTCCATATGCTTTGCCATTTATACAGCAACCTCATAGATCTTTTTTAAAGATCTCTTATTTTTTAACAGAAAACGTAGTGGAAAATATCCGTACTACATTTGGTTTGCTTACGCAACACTAATTCTTATAGTTTTTTTTTTAGATCCCATGTATTAATCAAAACGGGTAGCAGCAACTAGCTGATGTACATTTGGTTAGCTCATGCAACTCAAATCCTTCATCTTATTCAGTATCATTCTTTATGTGACTTCTAATTATGTATCAAGGTATTCAGTTTCTTCCTTTCATTAATCTTCGACTCAAGACTACGGGTACCGACTATATTATCTCCAGTTAGCTGAACCTGCTTTTGATCTCTTTCTTTGTATAAGAATAGTATTTGCAAGGTTTTCATTTTGAAAGTGACAGGACTGTAATTTTAGCTGCAAGAAGAAACGTTCTCTAACAGGATCTGTGAAGATTAAACTTGCTGAAAGAAGTATGTCCACATAAAGTGGACTGACAGATAAAATGGGAGATAAACATCATTTCGATTCTAGTTAAGCTTATCTGTTATGGATGCTGACCTTTTCATTCAGCACTTCAACAAAAACGTGGCTAAATGATTATATCACAAAGAGAAATGTTCTTTAAAGATTCTGCGTCGTCTTATACTTTCAAAGGTAAACTACTGAACATTAAATAAAACCAGTGCCTTACTACATCTTGAAATTATGGCTATACGGGTATTTACGTTGTTATTTGAGATTGGTTGGTTCGGTTGGTTGGTTGGTTTTACTCCATGTCTATTCTTTTTGGTTTCTTTGTAAAAATTACACTCTTTAATTAAATAAGGTTCAACGATCTATGTTCATAATCATTTTAAACCTATAAATCCCGCATATTTAGTTGGGATATTCATGTTTCACTTGTAAACGGATATATTTTCGGTATATTATCCATACATATATCAAATCTTAAGGTTAGACAGTCTGAAATTGAAATAAAATGTTGTTACTAAAAGTTCTATCTAGTATTAACTCTACGATTTTCTGGGAGGCGCCCTCGTAGCGTAGTGACTAACGTACTGAACTGCGACATCGCAGTAAGTGAGTTTGAACTCCAGCTACACGATTACGAGCACCTTCTGACTAATACCCTTGGGAAAGATATGAAATCCATTATATTCACAGCAATGGGTCAAATTGAACCAGTTCTATTCTTCTACAAGGATGATTTTGGTATTAAATAAACCACAAAAGCTTTATGCCATTACACATTGAACCCAGACCAAATACATTTCAGACAGCAAAATGACGAGATTTTATACAGGTTCTGTTTCTGTTATAGAGCACAGATCACTTCTTTAGAAAATAATTGTCAGAATTTCCCAATAGATTCCTGTAATAATAATAATAATAATAATAATAATAATAATAATAATAATAATAATAATAATAAAACACACACACACACACACACACACACACACACACACACACATATATATATATATATATATATATATATGTATGTATGTGTGCGCTTATTCAAACCTTTCGCCATAAGCTGGATGCAGCAAGAGGTCAATTTTTACGGTGTACAGCTGGTTGGAAATCTAAGCTCTTCTCTTCCTAAACTAATTGTCTTACGAATCCTAAATGACTCAGTGTATCCCAATATTTATACATAAACGGTGGAACATATGGATTCATGCCTTTCCCCAGGATATTAGCGCCATGTGAAATGCAAACCGCTTCATCTATGATTTGAACGCCATTTCTAACGAACATAACAGTTTCACCACAAGCGTCTAGAAGGGCTCTTAAAATCAGTTTAAACAGAATTTCTAACAGATCTATTTGATTCATGGAAGGGATCCCACCTGTGAGTCTTAGTTTATCTGGGTGTAATGCCAATACAAGAATGATTTCGTGCTTCCCAACATTGCAGACCAGGTGCCTCATCACCGGATATACTTACGATTGATACCAAGGACGTCTCCAAATATCACTGTAGTTATCTCAGCTGTTGGTATTTTCAGTTGCGCATCGAGCTATGCTATCGTAATCAAATAATTAGAGAACATTTTTATTGCCTTTGTAACATTGAAAATCTGGACAAAAGTCAAAATGTTTAAATCAAAATAGTATTTCTCGTATATTTAAAAAGAATCTTCATGAAAATCTGATTTAGTTTCTCTCTCTCTCTCTCACACACACACACACACTATATATATATATATATATATATATATTAGACCTTATGTAAATCTGACACATAAATCACTTCTCTTTATTTGAATTTAACTTTGAGAATAATAATAACCGTTAGTACACTTTTCCTTTAAATGACATAGATTGAAAAGCAATGCTTAGAAAAGCATAAAACAAGCTATTTTCTACCTTTATCTGTAAGTTATGCAGTGTTTGTTATCAAAACTTTAATATTTCATACTGTGTAGTTGGGTATTCCACTACTTCATTTTTCGAGGTCTCTCTTTTCCTCCCAACCACACTTTTAAGTTTTTGTGTATTAAGATATTACCATGTTTGAAGAAAAAGAACAAGAAAAAGCTTAAATCAAAATTAAAAGACAGAAATAGAAATAAAAAAAGATTAAGAAAGAAAAATGTAAAATAAATCGAGAAAAAAGTATAGAAAAATGGAATGTAAAGACAAAACTACCGAGAAAAGAACCGCAGATATGTTATAAGAATCAGAAATTTAAAAAAAATCCATCTATCTTTCAATTTTTCAACCTTTTAATAGACAAAATTTCCCTATTTTTTCACTCTAAAGAATTCTATATCTGCCAATATTTTAATAAAAATGAATCTTCCACATAACGGAAGCAATTGTATACGATCAATACTGATGAGACAGCGGCGAAATATCACGTCAGTTGCTTCTAGACACTAATTAGTTTTACGACTTCAACAACATCAACCAATTATTTTGTTATATTTAGTAATCTCGTAAACTTTGTTTATATTTACTCAAGACCGAAAGAATCGGGAGCCGTGTGCTAATCTATCACACCAGCAGTGATCTGCTATCCTATCATGATAAATAGCCCACCATCAAGACGCCTTTACAACTAGACAAGGACGTTCCACACCAGGATATGCATGACGTTTCTTAATGAATCAGGCTATTTATATATGCCCCTGATGCTGTTTACAAGGTAATATTCTGCTTACCTCCCTCGCTAAACGTTACACCAGGTGACGCATCAACCACTTTAGGTAAATATAAAGAGCTGTTAACGTATGATATTTTGATTTTCTTCAAAACCAAAGATGCGAGGATTTTTTTTATTTTTAATGAAAATGTACACAGCAAAAAAGTATATTATTAATTATTATTTATACTCATGATCTGCAATATTCAAACACAGTAACCAAAAACATGAAAGTACAGTAGTCCATCCCAGCAAAAACAAATCAACATCTCAAATATATTTCATTTCCTCTATAACAGAGACTTACACACATTATATATATATATATATATATATATATATAAAACTGAACTCATATGTTTAACAAGAATAAATTCTGCTATGATATATAATCTTTTGTTACAGTGGTATCGTAATTATATTTCTAGTGACTGATTAATGCTTTAGAGTGCGTTAATGAATAATGCTTTCTGATATCCTCTTTGATTTTATAATCTCCGACTTGAAATCATAAAATCCTAAAAAAATCAGTGTAGAAAAATTAACTGTTAAAAAAATTAATATATAAGTGTTCTCAATTATAGGTCATCTCTCTCTCTCTCCCTCTCCCTCTCCCTCTCTCTCTCTCTATATATATATATATATATACATTGTGTTCACTGCTTGATGATTGTTGTTTTGTAAAAACTCCATGAAACCCTGGGGTCGCATACTAAATTCCATGGCAGCAGATATATAAAACTATTAAATATATATATATATATATATATATATATATATATATATATATATATATATATATATATATATGTACGTGTTGGAGATAATAGTATGGGGTATTTGATGATGAATAATATTACCTAATTTTTAAAAAATTCATTACCATCGAAATGATCTTTTTTAAAGGTATATCTAATATGACAAAAGTTTAGTGATGATAACATTGTGAGCTAAAGTTAATGATAAATTTGATTAGTAAATGCTGTTCGAATTACCCAACCTTTTATTTAAAACTTCATGTACTAATACTCAAACAAAAAAAAAACAAAAAAACGCACACATATACGTTCACACATCCAAAGGCGCGTGTATAATCACTTACACATATATTTGTATATTAAGTTCTTAACTAAATTATACGCAGATGTTGAAGAAAAGAGATACTGTAATCTTTAACACAGTAGACACATGCACATGCATACATACACGCATACACACGCACATACATACACACACACACACACACACACATATATATATATATATATATATATATATATATATATATAAATATATATATATCAGTATTCAAATTTTTAAGCATATTTTTGAACCAAGTACGTGTAATGTTGTTATTTGAATCTTTTATCCTATAAGATATTATGTACAACGCTTGCTTTTACGTATTTCCATAAGAACCTGCTGTAGGGTATTCGTGCTTTCTTAGAATATTCAGAAACCCCAGCTGGTAATTACTACGTCATATTATCAGACACAAAACAAGTATTCGCATAATGCAGGAATCTACTCCAACTGCCAGACAAAGTTTCAGTATTTTTGTCAAATATAAGAAAGGAATGGCAACTCACAACTGAAAGTTATACTGCTTGTTATGAACTGCAACAGAGAAGAAAATATTTGCAAAGAGATGGTGAGAATACGAAAACTTAGGAATACTTGATATCGTTCATAAGACAACATTACTTAAATTAGTTGTTTGAATTTGAGTATTCAGTAGTCGTTCTCTCATTTAATTTTCTCTGAAAGACCATAGTTAAAACTCATGTAAAATATTATTGTGTTGATATAACAAGAGAAAAAGGAACTTATCAAGTAAAATTTTTGTACTGCTTTAGAGGTGGGACCACGAGAAGAAAATATATTTGCTTGTCCGAATTCAAATCATAGGCAGAACTCGATGCTTCAGATCGGGTTAATGCCCTTGGAAAAAGCACAATTCTACTTCTTCACCTTCTCCATGTTTGAGTAAATAGTCATCATCATCATCATGACGTGCGGCTAGCACGGATATCCCAGACCCTCTCTCTCTCTACGTCTCCCTATCATTCATCGCCTTCGGCAGGTCTTCGGGGTTACATCTCGTATCATCA
This sequence comes from Sepioteuthis lessoniana, assembly GCA_963585895.1. NCBI lineage: Eukaryota > Metazoa > Mollusca > Cephalopoda > Myopsida > Loliginidae > Sepioteuthis > Sepioteuthis lessoniana. The sequence continues at coordinate 77,397,683 of OY757911.1, forward strand.
CATAGCTGCTGTATGAATGTTCGAGCTGGTCGTCCTGCTTTTGATTGGCCATATGCGGGGGTCCACAGGAGCACGTCACTTACGATCTCGTCTTTGCTTCTCCAGCAGTGTCCGGCATGTCTGGTTCGTCTAGCTTGTATAGTTTTCATGATAGGTGGTAGGTGGCCGTACATTTGTCGCCGTGTGGGGTGTTGCTGCCAGGACATGTTCAATATTGCTTGCAACATTGACATCCATGAATGGGTAAATAGTAAGCATTTACGTGAACTTTATCTAAATCTATAGGGAAATAGTAAACCTTTACTTTAGCTTGGTTTCCATCTATTGGTAAATAATTAGCCATTAATTTAGTTTTACCTTCATCTATAGGTAGATATCAAACTTTTAAATCAACTCAACCTTTCGCCTAGTACGGAAGCCTTGGAAAGACAACTGACTGTGCACCGCTTAAAAAGTAACATTGCATTGCAACCTGTATGTGATAGACGGTTTGAATGAATACATACAGCTTTAGAGATCAGCTTGAAAAATATCCTTTGTATAACTCTGTTCAAGCCTGAAGTGTGAGGCACTCAGTGAGGAATGAATTCACGAAATAAAGTATGGAAAGAAACTTTCTGTGTGAAAATTGAGTGGAGAAATTCGGATGTCAATCAATCTCGAATGAGATTGGTGATTCATATTTTGACAGGAAAATTCCCCATTGAGTCATAAACATGTTTCATGGAATTAGTTGAATTGGCGAAGAAAGTGTCGTATTATTGAATAGCCTTGTTGGCATTTGATCTCAAGCAAGTGCCCACTGATATGAATTTTGCATAAAGTAAAAAAGAAAAAAAGAAAATCATAATCTAATGTTTGCAGAGGAGAGAAGAATATACAAGTATCAACGACATAGATAAAAAACAAAAACATCAGAATATTGAATATCATAATATCATAAGTGTAATGTTTAGCCCACAGGAAATTAAATACAATTTCACAGGGAAATAAACTGCAATATTCTCTTTGAATGGAATTTTATTGAGAGGTCTTGGTGACGTGTTGTGCCTCTAGTGTTCGTGCCTTAGCCAGAGATATATGTTGGAAACTTAAATCTTCAAGAGGATTAAGTTATGCAATACAAATGAAAAAAAAAAATCCCAAAAAATATGCTAAAAAGAGAATTTTCTTATGTAAAATGCGTGCTTTAGAATCTTTACAGGATAGAATATTTTTAAAAGATACTTTTTCTTTACATTTGTTGAATGTTGTCAGCTATCGATCAAAACTGATTTGAAATAATCCGTCCTTCGAAAACTTTATATATTTTTTCTTAAATACTTATACGCTTGTATGTCTCTCATGAAAAGTAAAAGAAGGAATTAAAGTGATATATATATATATATAGCGTGGAAACCTGGTCAGCGTTATGGCTATCGTCGTTGAGAATGGAATCAGTTATACGAGTTCCAATTCTGGACGAGACTGATAGCATTCCCATTAAGCTAATTCCTTTAGAAAATTTACTAATCCATATCCCGCACCTGACAACAATAATAGGGTAGACTGATGTTTTTTTTTTCGGCCAAGATAAGACAATAAGTGAAGGAAGGGAAAATATTTTTAATAGTTTTAAGGGAGATTTAAATGTGACACTATATATATATATATAGTTGGCGACCTTAGACAAGGGTGACCCTAAGGCTCCCTTTTCATTAGTTACAACACTGAGGTGTAGGGGAGGGTGCTACTCTTTTCTTTGCCCTTTATTCTGACCTAATAATACTGAGTGTTAAGCCAGGTAGCATCAATTATCATCATTTTTGAGTCTTTGATATGAGGCAACCCGATCTCCCTGGCCGTTAACGAACACTTTACCCAACATATATATGTATAAAACAAACAGGTCCACAGTTTTAGTCATGATGGAACTAAAAGCCTGAAAAGGACGAAAGTGATAAGCTAGCTGACCGGTTTCAGCCTTGCTCAACTGAGTTAAATTGAGGAAATATCATGTTGACTAATAAAAGGGAAATATTTATGACGAGGGGAAATTTTTATATTGTTGACTATACCGATATAATCATAAGCCCTTACAGGCATTCCCTCTGTTTACAGAGAGATGGTCTGTTGGACTAAATAAGTATAGTCTCCGATACTTTCAAATGAATTGAAGAGTGTAACTTTCTCAGAACCGAGAAAAAATCCACAATAAACTTCTCAGCACATGTGCGATCATTGATTAGGTGTTCTAATATGGAAGACCCGAATGGATTTCAAAGATTATCCGTCGGGCCTTTAATAAAATTGTGTATTTTCGTAGGGAGATGTTTAATTCTAGCATTCAGGCTTTGATTAATTCTTATGTAGCTCGAACCACAACTACATATAAACAATTAAATAATAGAATTATTATGATGAGGAGAAAGAACATCTTTACGAATAGATGATAGAATGACTTTGGAGTAAAATAACACACCTATATTGGATAAAACAATAAGACCTCGGTACAGTTTGTGTGATTTGTTTAGCAAATCTCTCATTAATTCCACACAGCCAAGGAAGACGTACATACACAAGACACTGATGCCTGTTAAGGTTTATTAAACTCAGTTATTCTATTCATAAAACTGTTTGTATAACACTCAAAGGGAAACATTTATTAGCAAGAGTCTCAGAGATAAACTTGTTCTCTGAATCATGAGTAGATTCAGAGCAATCATTAAGTGTTAGGGTCTTAATTTGATTATTTTTTTCTTTGGTTGAGCATAAAGAATTCCACCAAGTATAAACCCCATAAATGTAGGTTTATGATATATATTGATGTGATATAACGTAAAGGAGACCTACGAACTAATACATCTAAAAAGGACAATATATAATCAGTTTCCTTATCTTGTGTAAATTTAAGGGCTGTATGGATCGTATTTAGGGAGTTAAAGAACAAATCCGCCTCAGTCTCGTTACTTAACTGATAAAATTTATCAACATAATGAACATTGGCTACCGGCTTATTTGGACTAGACAATAATCACTTTTCATAAAACCCCACTAAATTGCCCAATAAACTGGTGCTGCAGAATACACCGACTGCTAAATCAAAGGAGTCCACCGACTGCTACTACGAGTGTCTTGGATAGGGCATTAAACAATCTGATGGTGAGGTTCCAGTAAGGCTGGAGCTTTGAGGAATATGGAGTACCCCTTCATTGCCATCGCTCTCAGGTCCACTCTGGCCCGGAGTGGTAGCACTTCATAGTGTCCGATCTATGGGTCAAATAAAACTAAACTGCGTACTTATGCTAAACTGAATTGCTCGAAATAGAACTATTTCGTCATTTAAAGTGCGTACTTATGCTAAACTGAAATGTTTAAAATAGAACTATTCTTGACTTTGAAACTGTACTTAAGCTAAACTGAATTGTTTGAAATGTAACTGTTTTGAAATTTAACTGTGAGTAACCAAAAACTGTACTTATATTAAACTGAATTGTTTGAATTAGAACTGTTTGACTAAACTGAATAGCTTGAACTAGAAATTTTTTGACAATTAAACTGTACTTATGCTAAACTGAATTGTTTAAAATAGAACTGTTTATTTCTATAAAAATAGATTTGGCATTGAATAAACTACAAAGGTTGACATGCCATAAAAAACAACCCACCAAAAAAAAAATATTAAAATGCTAGCAAGGACCGGTCCCACAGGAGATCCCATTGTAACCCCGTCGATCTGTTTGTACATAATATTATCAAAACTGAATTCTACTGACATAATAGAATATTTTATTTATTAAATAAATATATTATCAGGAATCTTAGTGGGTTGGACAAATGACTACGATAAAGCAAACCATTACAAGTATCGATAGTCTCAACAAGAGGTATACAGGTAAATAAACTACACACATCAAAGGTACACTTAAATTGATAAGTCAAAGAATACCCTTTTATACAGCTGGGGAAATCAAAGGAGTCCTAAATAAAGTAGATACTGTAGTCATCCAAAACAGGTTGCAAGATAGTAGTAAGCCATTTAGCAACCTTGTGCTGGAAGAATTTATCATAGAGAGAATAGGTCTCAATGGAGCACCATCCTTATGAGTTTTAGTCAATTCATAGAAACGGGAGTCAATAGAACAAATTTGTCTAATTAAGCCAGAAATAGTTGAAGGAACACGACCACCCTGGACCCATTTAACAAGTTTCTTTTAGAATTTTGCCTGAATGAATACAGTTTGATCGTATGTATCGATCGGACCGATTCTACAAAATTTGGTGGTTTCCCCTAAGTTAATCATCATTTTTTCTACGTAAATCTGATTATCCAAAATGGCGACCCCAGTGCCTTTATCAGAGCCTTGTTATAATTACAGATTTATTATTCCTAAGTGATTTTAGGGGACGAAATTTCTCCCTATGCCACTTAAAATCGGAACAAGAAACTGCATAAGAAACAAGAGTAACTGCATATGAATGAGGTATTCAACCGTGCATTACGATCCCCTACATGAGTTAAAGAAACAGGATAAAGTCTTTTAATTTGGACAAAAATAACTTCGAAATTAGAATATTAGAAATACATAGAGGTCTTCCATATTAGAGCACTTTATCAATAATCTTGACTATGCTGAGAAGTTTAGTATGGACTTTTTCTCGGCTCTGAGTAAGTCCCACACTTCATTTCATTTGAACATATTAGAGACTATCCTTATTTTTTCCCGCAGTCCGTCTCTCTGCAAACAAAGGGAAAGTCTTCTTGGAGTTAATATTATTTTGGTATAGTCTTCGATATAGATTTATTTCTTCATCATAATTATTTCCTTTTTATTAGTCTACATTGCATTTCCTCGATTTAGCTCTGTTGAACGAGAACGAAACAAGTCAGCTCGCTCATCACTTTTCCTTTTCTTTTTTTATTTGCTCTTTATAGTTTTAGTTCCATCATTACAAAAACTTTGGTTCTGTTTGTGACATTAATATATTTTTGTACCCCTAAATATCTTTATATATATCTACATATATATACTCACAGACACAGTTATAAATATTTATCTACATCCATGGCAGTCACTCCGAATCTTTATATTTTAGTGTAGAAATGTGACTAGTTGGACAATGATTTTTCCACATTACCTTTTCAGCAAGACGGCCTTTCGTCGACGAGGAAACTTGTATAGTTTTGGTATCAGTCTTTATGTTTATCTCTTATGATTATAAATATAAGTACAGGTTTCATAATCCTTCCCATATGCATTTTCTAACATTTTGCTTGTATCCCTAAAAGCGTTTTCTTGTTTAAAACAGAATTTTACCAAAACAGTAAGCTCTTCAATTATCAAACTGAAAAATACATAAATAAATGAATGAATAAAAGTAGCAGTAAGCATATTTTACCTTCTGTACTCTTCTTTCAACGTACAATTTCTTAAGTAGAATCAAAATTGCTATCATAAAATTTTTCCCATGAATGTAAATACTAATTTAGTCTCTTATCCACATACGTGATAAATAATTCGTGCAGAAATTATAGAATAAGCACATTTAGAAGACATTCAGTTTGCTTTTTTATTTCTTATTTTGAGAATTATTTTATAGAATCCACGTTTCCTTTTAATTAGCTATACTCAACTGCTAGTTGAGGTTTGCAAGAACTTTCTCTTAATTGCAAACCTATTTGCATGTGTACATTTCTTCTGGTACTTGTTTTAGAAATTAGATATCGTTCTATAATGCTTTTCTCAAAATTGGGTTTTTCTTTAATATATTCCACTTTATGGCTTGGAAAAAAATATGCCATCACTTTAGATAATTTCATTTTGTTTAATGAATTTCATGTAGCTAGAATGTTCAACTAAAAGAAAAATGTTTTTTATCTATTATTTTATATGCCATTAGATAAAATAAAATAAAAACTTAACTGAACATCTTAAAATACCACAGTTTGTCCCAGGATATGCAGCTTCTCTTTTATCACTTAAAAAGATAGAAAAACATTTCTTACTGTTATGTATAGCTTAATATTCAGGGATGTATTTTTCCCAATGATTTACGTCTGGGCCTTGATACACCTCTCCTTTTGTGGGAATTAAACAAAGAGATATTTCGACCTTGACTTTTACTACATGCGCAAATATCAGGTCATAATAATTACCACAGTGCAATGAGCAGATTGTGAAAACGACACCAGATTTCCAAGAACCAAACTTTCTAAATCTTCAGTTTATTAAAAAAAAAATATTGAAATCCAATCGGTCATTAAAAATTCTTATTCAAATTGCTTGTATTCCTGACTTGCATATTTCTAACCAAAATCGTTTGCATTTTGGACACTCACTATAATTCTGGTATCCATACTTTAACTTCGATAATGCTCATTGTATAACTCTTTTTTATCAACCAGCAAGCTTCATGTTGTGTACATTAATATTAGACTACTTTTTTGAAAACATTTACACGAATCGGATTATGGCAGCCTCTTAATGATTTCCTTATCCTCCTGAGGATTATTTTAATTCTTTCTGCCGGCAAAACCCACAAGTCTCTTCGGACATTTGCAAACAGAATGACTCAATATTAGCGGATTGAAAGGAGAAAGATTCCCAATGAGCTGATGGCAAACATCGAAAGTTCTATTTCTTTCGAGATTTTACATCACGACTTCTACAAATACTTACCATCATGGGAAGATACGATTATTTTTTTATCACCTGAGAAGTTCAATTTCACAAAACTACAGTCTATGTACGAAATTTGTAGATTCAAAAAATATTGACGTTTTCTAACATAACAAAATATGATAGAAAAAAAAAACATTAAAGGATAAGGAAATAATGAAAATTAGTTTAATTCCACAACATTCTATGTTTTTATCCCATTAGTCATTTTCAGTATTTCAATGGGAATACGAATAAATTTTTACAAAAACGTGAAAATAGTATTATCAAATCCATACAAAAAACTAAAAATAGTAATTAAATTATATTTATTCAACAATATTGAAAATGGAGATTTAAAAAAATGTTTACAAAATAAATTAAGATTGTGATACAATTGAGTTTATAAAAAAAAGAAATAAGAAAAATGAAATTGTGATACAATTGAATTTATTTAAAAATATTGGAAATTAAAGATTTTTATTTGTTGTTCATATTGAGAGAAAGGACCGTAAAATGTGATTAAATCCATCCACTAAAATCAACAAGCAAATGCAGCCAACTGGTACAAAACAAATACAATAGTAGACATGACTGGGTGGGAAAGGTGATCCACTGGGAATTCTGCTAGAAATTGAATTTTGGTCATACGACCAAATCGTGTATGCCAAACAAGAATCCTTCCAAGAGAATGAGACGCAAAAGACTCCCCAGTGATTTTGAAATAGAAGTGGATTACCAAATCTCGGCCAGAAAAACTGACCCAGTGTATTTTGCCGTTCTGGCTGACCAAAACGTAGAAATAAAAGAAAGCAAAAACAGAGAAACATACTAGGACCTTACTGGACTACCAAAAACAGTGGAAAATGAGGTTATGGTGGTACCAATTGTAGCCGATGCACTTGGAAGGCTTTGACGAAAGACTGCAGCGACTGGAAATCAGAGGAAGAATCGAAACCATCCAGACTGCGGCATTACTGAGATCGACCAGCATGCTCAGAAAAGTTATGATGACCTAAGGAGATTTACTGTCGCTCCGAATCGATTGAAAGATCGTGGTGAAGTAAACTGATTGAAATGTGACAAGGTTAACTTACTTTTAAGAATATCGTAGTCATATTTTTTTTACAAAGGTCTGTATTGGCTTTATTTAAAAAAAATGTAGTTTTCTCAAAGAACAGGGCGATTGTAAAGAATACCAGGATTGATCCCGTATAACTTAAAGTCAAGCTGTGCTGTGGATTTCGAAGCTGGCTAGAGGTAATTACAAGCTTTGGTTTGACAATACTGAAATATTGTTTTGAGTAAGGGAGGAGGAAATGACTCTTGAACTTGATTTGAACAACAGCTGATATGGGATGCATTTTCAGCATAGGAATGGATTTGGATTACGACGAGATATCCATATAATTTATTACTATTTTAAATCACGAGTTTGAGTTTGGATTGCAGAGAAAACAAATAGACTCGTATTGAGTAAGGCAGAACACACCCGGATTTTCGATAGCAGTCAGCCAAGAAAAAAAAACTCTTGCTCACATACCTACGCACTCATCACTGAATGACTAATATTTCACTTAGTTGTTAATGTTTACTTAATACTGGCATGGATGCAGCCTGTACAGACGCTGTATTCTGTTTTGTATAACTATAGTTTCCGTACAATAGTTGATCGTATTTCACTTGTTATACTGATATTAAACTGTTTATATTAAATCAACTTCCGGAGAAATGACTGATTTATCCAATTCAGAAAATATGTCACCAGAGGAGATCAGTTGCTGAACTACCCGTTTCCATGTCCTATAAGAATCACAACACTTTCTGAATATCAAGCAAGACGATCAACGGATAAAACTGTGCCTTCAAGACAGTTTCGAATAGTAAACCACCCCCATTCTGACAGCTGCATAAAGAGTGGAATTTCGATGAAAACTGATCAGTGCACCGATCAAAAATACTACGTGGTTGAAGAGTTGAACGTTGAGTTTTTAAATTATAAAACTTGCAATGAGTAAAGTATCAATATGATTTTCTAAGTTTTGTTTAATCTGGCCCACCAGGCCTCACATTGGTTCGGAACTTGCTATTCCTTAGAGGTTACCCATCTAAATACTGAACAAATGTCCATACTCTTGGTGATCGCACTGCAACCGGTTCTCTTAGCAGAACTTGACTGTAAATCAACTTCTTATTTTTTTTATGTCTGCCGTGGTTAGTGAGCTAGGCTAGTTGACTATTATTAGTGATTTCGATTCTCAGAGGTACACCATACTTTGTGTCAGGCTAAGCAGATATTAGTAAATTACAATTTTTTATGCCTTTATTAATAGTTTTCAAATGCATTTTTATTGCTCTGTTTAGTAGCTAATCTTTTTAACAAATTGATTTATAGCTAGCAGTTTTGGTATGGGCATACTTTTTGATCTAGGGAAATGTTTTTATCTAAAAATGCTCATCATGGATAAATAAGTGATTTTCATTTAGAGGATATCCCTAACAATTGTAATATAGCCACATACATATACATAATACATGCAAAACATAATCAACAAAAATGACGAACTTCAATGAACGAACGGACACACTTCTTTATAAAAATATACCCATCACACTTTATTCTCGAAAGGATTGATGTTGGTTCTGCGTGAGAGGTGAGTTGGAGACGGGAACAGACTGCTATATATTGACCCAAAGTTCTTCTGACTATAGCAGCATTTCTTTTGCGTCCTAGCTGGGCTGCTCAACCGTGGGTCACTGAGGGCCGCAAGCCCGCAGTCTGCAAGCTGATTCTCACGCAGGCATCTTGTCCCCAACTGCAACTGGAACTGACTGACTGACCCTGGTTATATAATTGTTTGACGCTCACCTGCTTCCTGTGGTCGTATGCATCTGCACCGAATTCAACCATGTCCACAGGTCAAGGTGATATTCCGATATCTTCGACCGGATGCACCTGTTTCGCTATTCTTCCACTTATTTACTCAGGTGCATATCTTGATTGACGGCTCGATCGAGGGTCAGTATGTTACACAATAAACAATCATCAGCTAGAAGCTATATTGCTGCAAGTGCCGACTAACTAAACATAATTAAAGTTTAAAAACTCCTGAAGAAAACAATTAATGAATTGTGTTAATAAAGTAAACATTCATATTTAATTAACTCTTTGAGAATAATCCACTCGTATTTGAACCATTTTTTTAAAGTTGCCTTAATTCTACCTGGGTAATTTATGGGGTATTGCCTATTATATTTTGTTTTATATGATTGAACTGTGTGTAAATGTGCTAAAGTAGAGATTACAACTTTTTAAACTTTTAACAATTTTTTCGCCGGTGAGATGCTGACGACTCTAAGTGATGGAATTACAAATTAGAAATGAGTCTAATTTATCAGCTGGATAATAAATTGATTAAATAGCTTTTTCATTTTTTTTATTAACAGTCCGGACAAAAATAAAATCTTAAATTGAGATATATCTTAAGTTTCAGTCTCATATATATATCCATATATATATACCAATCTACCTCCCTCTCCTTATATATATATATATATATATATATATACATATATATATATATATCTATATATATACACATACACACATAAAATCTCTCAATCCCTGTTTAAAGATTTTACGCAACAATAAATATGTACTATAAAAATATAATCAGAAAACCATATACAGTATAATTATCAAATATCAGTTTTCCTACCACAATATAATCTTAATAAGACAATACAAAAGGGTTATTTTCCAGTTCCTGAGATTGGAACGTTGTGTCGTCTTCTAGTTGAACGAAGACCTTCTTGTCAGCAAAGATGAATTTGTGGTATAGTTTGTTTCTTGTTTTTTTTACCTCTGAATGTCTTGGAAGGATTTATGAAGACAGAAAGTTCAGTCATTAAATAAAAGTATTTTGCGCTTTATCTGTTTTTTTTTATTAACTGCTATATAAAAAAAATAAGTCCGACATGGTTATCTAAGTGTGCTAATTCCGTATTTGGCAATTCCATTATCTTTTCCTTTACATAGCTCGAGAAAAAATTGTACCGTTTAGATAATTCGTTCTACTTTTTATAGAATGTTTTATGAAACCAGAAAGTTTAGTTATTCAATAAAAAATGTTCTGCATCTTATCGATCATTAGTTTATTTTATACCAAATAAACACAAACTAAGTGAGTGACTTTTTGTATAATTTTATAATTTTTGCCTTTGACATGATTTAGTTTCAATTTTATAATCATTTCTTATTTCGCAAATTAACATTTATATTAATGATAATTAAAGTTATAAGATACTTTCTGGTTACTTTCGATTGATTTGTCAGGATCTTAGCAAAGAACTATTTGCTTGCTTCGGTGTTGATTTGATACTGATAGAGCAAAATACACGGGATATAAGTGTAATTGCACGTGTAAAATTTTTACAAGATGTGATACCCCAAAAGTACCCATAAGTTGGCCACCGTTAACCGAATCGACTCAAAAGTAATTCCACGTTCATCCTTAGGCAAATCTAGGGTTAACTTATAATAGAAAAGTCAATGCTAAAATTTCCTGATTTTTCTTATAATTCGGTTGCATCTTTCAAAAAAGTAAGTATATCTCGAAAATATTCACACTAACGAAACAAGATCTGTTTTTGCATCAACACGTTATAGCAGAAAATATATTTGCTTATATAATGCAAAAATCATGTTTTTTCTTTAAAACCCACTGAAATTATGAGAAAGCAACTTGGCAACGTCAGGTCCGGGAGGATAACTTCTTAAAAACGCAAATTTATTCAAGCTAACGACAACTGCGCAAAACATCGCCTCAAGATATGCCTGTTAGCACTTCAGCCCCTGATAGTATTCACTCAACTTGTACAGGTTTCTTATCATTTGCAATGATAAAACGACGAGTATATGTCAGTTTACATCTCTGCCTTGTGGCTATACCTAAGGCACATCAGATTCCTTAGAGAACAACAATCAAATATCTAAAGTTAAAGAAATTGCTACTGGGCTTGGATGTTTCGTACCCTTTCTGCACCAAAACTGCATTATGCTGTGAAGGAAAACTTTTAAAATGTTTGTAAAAGTTATTTTAAAGAAACTTTATGGCTTCAATTACCTACTCCAAGAGAACGTGACAACACAGGATAAGAAAAATAAAACAATATATAAAAATAAAACAATAAAACTTTTTGTCTGATACTCAGACAAATAATGCTGAACTAGACTAATTCAAGTATGCTGATATCGAATCTCTTCACACAATTGTTTTAATATGTTGGGGTTTTGAGATATGATTTATATGCAGCATAATTCCCCCTCTATTACCATATCACCAAACAATCGCATCTGAATTTATTGGAAAACAACAAAATAATGGGTATTACTTTTAGAGTTTCCCTCGCTTACATAATAAAGGGTTAGATAGCTTTGCTGAGGTGCACTTTGTGTAACGGTCTTTGTTGTATGAGATAGGATCGTCGACCTATATTCTAATTCGGGACGGGCGCATTTCACCTGGCGCAATGTCCTTGACATAGGCATGAATCCATCTGCCCTTCCTTTAACAATAGCTAAATAGTAAGGTAGACTGGGTTCTTTAGCCTTGATTAGTCTTCAAAGAAAGCTCTGAATTCAAACCAACAGAAACCCAATTAAAAATAACCTTGTATCGGATCCTGAAGATGCTGGATGATTTCGGTAAATACGTTCTCGGCGTGGCTCGGGGAAAAGTAATAGCATCATAAATAACAGTACAGTAAGAAATGTGTCGATAATATATTTCTCCAAAATTAATTAATCAATATTATATTGGCCTATTTTCAATCAGAAGTTAATTTTAGTAAAATCTATATTAGAAAAGTGCTTTGTTAAAGAATAAATCTCGTAAATGATAGTAACAATTGAATTACTTATTAAAAAATATAATCAATTATAATAAAAAAAATTATGCAATGCGAAGGAAAATTATGCGAAAATACCAATCAATGAGAACAAATTATGCAATTATCGAGAGAATGAAATACAAACAATTTTTTAGAATTATTAACAGTTAAATATTTTCTAAAGATTCATCAAATCACAAATCATTTTTCTATGATTAAAAATGAAAATAAATCATAATTGTTTCATAATCATTTCCTTTTTTTTTCACAAACTAATACCTACTTATAAACAAATTAAAATACCTTTTTGATACCATTCGGTTAATTGGTGATTCTCTGAGTAATGCAATATAAAGGAACTTCTCACTTGTTTTGGTCTTGATTTCTGTTCAAAAGAGGTAAATACAACAGAGATAATTGTCATGGTGTGGCAACAATTTTTAAAACTCAGTATATGCAAAAACGACCAAAACATTCGGTTTCTAATCGCTGAATCAATTGTCTGAATGGCAGCAAGTCTCCTCAGGTCTTCATGTATGTTAACCATGGTATGTTCCGTGTCATTTTGATTCTGCCCCTGATCTTTAGTTCTCGCTGTCTCTTGTCCAGGCATTTCGAGACAATTTCATGGTTACATCAAAATGTACAAAAAACGTTTACTTTTAAAGCTATTTGCTATCTTAAATTTCATGCAACTATTGTTACAATAATCTGCACAATTTTGTTGTCGACTTCTTGGCTAATTAACACCTTCTTTCAACCAAATATATCATTTTAATTATCAAACTTTCTCATTTCAATGAAAGCCAACATTCTGCTCATTTTTTCACATGTTTTGTCCCAGCTTTTCTTTTACCAATCGCCTACGATTTTTATGAATAGCACAGGTTATTTTAAAAAGATATATACATGTCAATCTCCTTTGTCTTATGCTGTATAGTAGAATTGTGTAAACTGACTTTTTATAAATTGGATTTAAATAAAGTTGGCGCTGGTAACAGAAGGATTGGTTAATGTTGATATTAAACGATTACCGCTGGTTAGTGATAAGCTAGATTACGTCATAATAATTAGAGATGTAGAATTCTAATTGTTTAATAGATTTAAACTCCCTGTGTCATGTGATAGCCCACGGAGACGATAGAAATAAGATTAATACTATCCTCCCGTTGAATTAACAGTATCTAGCCGTCAAACAAGTGACCGTTAAGAGAGAATGTGGGTCACAGGTGTTGGCACTTAGTAACCTCAGGTCACCGGACACCAAGGGGAAGAAGAGAGAAGCCAAATGATTGTCTGGGACCCCAAAACGGAAGTGGGGACCCCTTCCCCTCAGCGGAAGTAAATAGTAAGAAGGTTAGTTTTTGAGCAGGGTTCGTAGCGGGCAGACGAACCATAGCCAGTATTCCGGGTTGAAGACGAAAGAATATCTGAGACATGAGGAACCCCAGGTTCTTCAAGCCAGTGTAAAAAAAATAGAACAAAGTCTATTAGCCCGTGAAAGAAGAAAGATTCTCCAGTAGAACCCCGTCGTAAAATAAGATAAGTAACTTTGGGGACATTTCTCCTTTATACCCAAATTTTGTATACCACTCTCTCTCTCTCTCAATTTGAAGAAAAACAAAAGTCAAGAAAAGACATTTATATTCGTGGACTGTCCAATTATTATATGTTTTGACACTTTGAAAGTGTATATAACTGTAGTAAAGGAATTCATGTATTTTTATGTTACCATGTGGCCTATGTTGTTACTTCATGCTTCCCTTTCAGCTTCTATTCGCCTTATGTTGCTTAGAATTGTCCAGATAGTTCCTAAAATATCACACGGGATATTATTACGACTAAAACCTATAGGTCCATATTCTTCCATTGTCTAGGGGAAAGAAGTTTAGCGGCCTGGTGGGTGTGTGATAGTGTGAAATTTGGAACCCCTTGCCAGCGGCGGTCAGTCTGGCCCTAAATTAGTCCCTCACATAATATGCCATGTCTTATATGCCTGAGAGAAAAACTCTGAACGAGGACTTATCATATAGGGGATCAGGTGCCAACCTGCCCCGTCTTCACACGTGCGAAAATAAAAGTCCCGTTTTGGGATTTTAGTCAATTTGCAGTCACACCTGTCTTTATACGAAAATGTCTTATTCAGCCGACTTGGATTTGTCAATCTATTTCCTGTCATTTTTCATTATCAAATAAATGTTTCGACATGTTTCTTCTCGTTCTTCTTGGATGGTTCTTTTATGTCAGCAATACCTCCACTTGCCTTACTTCTCTTTCTGAATTTACGTTGCTAGCTTCTTCTTTTAGGAATTTGTTCCCATATCTGTATTTTGATACAAGTTCATTTACTATGTTCAGTAATTTACTTCAGTTCTAATCGATTGACCTAACGGTTTATTCTATGCGGAGAGAATTGACCTAACGGTTTATTCTATGCGGAGAGGTCAGGCAAATGCGTTCGCTATTCATTTATATTAACACTTTTTGTGTAGATGTTTCTTACAAGTGTTTGCTATCAAATATTCCAATAGTAATTGTCTATACTTTTGGGATGTTTTCATTGATTATGCTTTTCGGACTGACTTCCTCATCTAGGTTGTTTTTTTCACAACGTTTCGGACGTCTGATCCTCCGGCCTTCTTCAGGTTTATCTCGAACTCGGGAACTCTGGAATTTCGAACCAGGGGTTCTTATTCCATTAAGGCCATTGCTGCTGCTACTGCTTAATGGTCTGTGTGGGAGTCGCTACTTATTGTCTGTGCTCGGTGTTGTAGACAGCGTGCGATTACATGTTTGACACTGTATGGGTGATGGGAGTCGAAGTTAAGGTATTGTCCGGTGAAGGTGGGCTTGCGATACACCGATGTCTTGAACCCACACTCTGTGTGTGTTATGAGTATATCCAGGAAGGCCAGTTGGTTGTCTTTTTCCTTCTCCATTGTGAACTGTATGGATGGTCGTATTGTGTTCACATGTTCCAGTAGTACCTGGACGTCTTCCTGATGAGGCCAGAGTATGAAGGTGTCATCAACGTATCTGAGCCACATAGTTGGCCTTAAGGGGGCTGAATTTAAGGCCATGTCTTCGAAATATTCCATGTATATATTCGCCATTACCGATGATAACGGCGAACCCATAGCCAAGCCTTCTTCTTGTCGATATACGTCATTACCCATACCTTAACTTCGACTCCCATCACCCATACAGTGTCAAACATGGAATCGCACGCTGTCTACAACACCGAGCACAGACAATAAGTAGCGACTCCCACACATACCATCAAGAAATGACCAGGCTAAAAAATACCCTTCGACGTAACAACTACCCTGATAGCATACTGTCCACCAGAAAGATGAATAGAGTAAGTGAAGAAAGTGAGACGCAAAAACCCCCAACGGTCTGCCTACCATACATACGAGGGGTCTCCGAAAGAATTCAAAAGATATGTGCCCCTTACAACATCAGGACGGTGTTCAAAAGTGAATCAACACTAAGAAGACACCTAGTCCGAGTAAAGCCACCAACAGAGAAGAACCAGACCAAGAACTGCATATACTCCATCCCATGCAGCTGCAGCAAGGTTTACAAGGGCGAAACATGCCGCCCTCTTAAAGTAAGGGTGGAAGAACATCGAAAAGCAGTAACTAGAGGGGAAACGGACAAGTCGGGTATAGCCTACCATGTATGGAAGGAAAAGGGTGACCATCGCCCCCTCTGGGATGAAGTTAAAATAATAAACAGTGAGCCCCACTGGAAAGTGAGGAAACTCAAAGAAACAGCTCACATGCTAGGACATAACAACCTCCTGAGCAGACCGAGTATAGAACTGAACACGATTTGGGAACCTCTAATCGTGAGAGAGAACCTAGAATAAGAACTTAGGTTTAACAGTCCCAAAAATTGATACATCTTCGTCCAAGAGACACATGGCCGAGGCGACTAAGGCGTTGAATCAAAAATTGGAAGTCCCCCAAGGTGCTGAGTTCAATCCTGAGTTCAATCCTGAGTGCAGTGGCAGTGACAAAACAATGGCAGTGACAAAACAATGGCAGTGACAGTCGATAGCAGCATTAAGCAGTAGCAGCTGCAATGGCCTTAATGGAATAAGAACATGGTACCCCCGGAACAATAAAGGGTTGGGTTCGGAATTCCAGAGTTCCCGAGTTCTGAAGATCAGACGGCCGAAACGTTGTGGAAAAAACAACCTAGATGAGGAAGTCAGTCCGAAAAGCATAATCAAATATTCCAATCTTTGGGGAATGATTTTCTCGGTTGTATTGTTCGAAGTAATCATATCTAATACTATATATCTAAGTTGTTTGCAATTATCTAAAATTGTTTTTAAAAGGATTATTATTTCTGTCTTTAAAACTGTGCAAGTTACGTTACTTGATCGTTGCCTTAGTTCCGTAAATGCAACATGCCTTTCCGAGTTGTTGATTTTGCTCACGTTGTATTTGAAAGACTCAGAGGTGACTAGCCGAAAACGCATGTTGTAGTCACGAAACTAAGGCCACAATTTGATTCTAAAAACCCGCGACATAGAGAGACGCAGGATTTGGCCCATAAAACTGACGGCACAGCCACACATAAGATACAACTCTGAGAACCCACGGCACTGCCACATCAAAGAAACTCGACCGACCTAAAACTCTGGCAAACAGCATTAAAGAAGAAAGAAGTTATCAGGCATCCAAGAAACCATTCAAGAAGCATCGATAATAAAGGTAGGTGGCCATTATTTCTCAATCTCTACTAAATCTGTACACAAACGTTGGCTAGATAATTTTAATGAAAAAAAAGCATAATGATGGCAGATACTAATAATAGTTCAACTCATACAGTACTATCAAATGAATCAAAGATCACAATATACACTGGGAAACCAGTAAATTTTTAAGCCTTGGTTGACAGCAATATTGAAAAAAGAACGATAAACAAACTGATCCTATTTACCAACCCCTCCGTTCGTGCAGGATATGACTCAAGGTCAATTTTTAAGCGGAGTTTAATAGGTTTGAATTCAGAGTTTTCTTCTCCTAGACTAGTTACCTCATCAAGGCTGAAGAACCCAGTCTGCCCTATTATTTACCCATAGCTGGAGGGAGAATTATTGGATTCATACCTTTTGATGTTTATTTAATGGCATATCAACCTTCTGGTGTATTTAATGCGAAATCTAACCTTCTTGAAGGACAGTTATGGTACTATGTACCCCCTAGCTAGTATGATAAGGAACTTCATACCTTTCTAAAGGGTATTTGTCCGAAAGACGATAAACAAACTGATACAGTTCTTGTCAGCTTAACCTATGATTTCTTCGATGCAATTGCGTCGGAGTGGATCAGGGAATATTTAGACAACCAGCCAGATGTCTCCAGTGCAGAGCTATTTCATGAGCTAAACGTATATTTCGAATAATTTGAGAAGGAAAACTCTGAATTCAAACCAGTTAAACTCCGCTTAAAAATTGACCTTGTGTCATATCCTGCCCGAGCGGAGGGGTTGGTAAATATGATTATTATGAAAGATCTAAGATTTTATTCTGTCGATAGAAGACCAACTCCTTTGGAGCCTGCTTCGCCGCACTAAGTTCTGATTTTGACCATTCAACCAGAATTTCCTTCGACACTATTAGCAGTTTCGAAGGAAATTCTGCTAGAATAGCCTAGTTCAGGACTGACTTGAGGCTAATTAGCCATATACATTGTCACCTGTCAACTTGTTACCTTTAACAAAAGTATACGCCAGTTTGTGAGATTCCAGTCTTGAAATAAAAATCCTTTGTAATGTATACATGATTTTAGTCATGTTATTATAAAGAAAAAGATTTTCTTTTACTTAGACCTGTTAACAAGCGTTTCTGAGTTATTAAAGGAGTTACCAGCACCTGTGAATTTGATCCTGTACAAACCCAGCCAGAACTAAAAGGAGTCCTAGCCAGCCCTTCCATGATTCTTCGTTGATTTCCTACAGATCTATCACTATAACATGGACACGAGAAGTCCGAACGAACAGTCTCACCGGAGACAGACCAACCCATAGGTACACTGCTGTCCGACACGCACTCCTAGAACCATAACCCATGTATTTGGGTGCAAATAACTATTTCTTAAATATAAACAATTCCTTGAAAGAAATAAATAACTATTTCTAAAATTGGAATCAAGTAATTATTTCTGATTTAACAATTTTTTTTTTTGGCTCACAGTCAGTTATAATGATCCTTAGTTAACAATTATAGATAATTTTAAAACTACTTAATTGATTCATAGATACGAGTCTAACAAGTACTACTGCTGATTATCACGGTGAACCTGGAATAAATGGTAATGAAGAGGCATTCTTCACTCAGACGATCACAAGATGCAGTTTAGTATCATACACAGGACTCCTTCTGTTGGGGTGAAGGAAAGTCCCTCGCTGCTGTAGCCAGTTTATTTTAAGTCTACTAGGAAGGTCTTCTTTCGTTTTTGCAATCGATTATGTGGTTTTTCTTCTGTTCGTTGGTTACATAATTAGATCTTTCTGAAAAAGAGAAACACATACAAGCATCAAAATATTTCATTCCTAATAGGTATATATTGTCATACAGAACAAAATCATGTACGGTGATTTCAAATAGTCTCTCATGATTATTCTAGCACGCTACTTATTAACATATAAATACTAATCGTTATATAACGAGCTTGTAAGAAACTATGAACGGAAATATCTATCGTTTGTGCGCATTAATTTACCTGATTTGTAGGCTGCTTTTGTAAAACTAGTCTTTTCAAAAAGTTCTTTTCTTTGTGTTGTGGTGGAGAAAAATGAATTGGAGAGAAAAAGTATTAGGGACGAAAAATATATAGCTACCCATCCCTTCCTCCAAGTGCAAAATATGACGCAATGTCGATTTTCCAGTGGAGTATTG
Organism: Sepioteuthis lessoniana; assembly: GCA_963585895.1. Lineage (NCBI taxonomy): Eukaryota > Metazoa > Mollusca > Cephalopoda > Myopsida > Loliginidae > Sepioteuthis > Sepioteuthis lessoniana. The sequence goes on from OY757911.1 coordinate 77,417,129, forward strand.
CTGGTTTGATTTCAGTTTTCCTTCTAGGCTAGTTGTCTTACCAATTCTAAAGATCCCAGTCCACCCAATCGCACAAAGTTTAATAGATTTTACTAGAGCAGTATCATGAAGTGAAACAAAAACAGCTTTGTCAAGGATTTGAACTCGTGTCACAGATTCCATTTCCTACGATGAGAACCGTTTCAGTGAGTACACCTTCAGATGTAAGGCTTAGGAAAAGAAAGTAAGGAGGCGATTTAAAAGAATTCGAAAGATGGGAAAGAGAAGGCAGAGTGGGAAGAAAGGAAATATCTACATTGTCAGTATAGATGTAAATAAAAGTATTAAAAGTCATTTTTTTTAAAATCATTTAGTTCTGGCATAACAACAAGATTATAATGAGTTTATATTGTATGATTTCTGTTCGGTATAAGTGTTATTATTGATTCACAAGTCTTGAAATATAAACTGAAATCGATAAAGATTTATTTCAGAATTTTTTTACAGTTTAAATTCCAATATGCATATCAGGTTTAAAGAATGATATAAGACTTGTCAAGGCTATATATATATATATATATATATATATATATATATATATATATATATATATATATCGATATATTTTTAATGTGGTGAAATAGAAGAACAGCTCAAAAGAAAACATGTAAAAGCATTAGCGACAGAATGTTTACATCGCAAACATATTCACGAAAAGCAGCGTAAAGGAATATGCAATCACAGTAGAGTAATTTTGAAGAATATTTGGAGAATATTCCATGGTTTAGTTTGGTTTGGTTGATTTTTAACGGCATATCAACCCCTTATAGACAATTTAATATTTCAATCTGATAGAAATTTGATAACAATTATATGGTTTCGAGCAACCAATCATTCAGACCACAGCAGTATTAAAATCGGCTAGAATACTCAGAAGAGTATGGAGATATGTGGTAAGTTGCTGTCAGTCAGACTTCAATGAAGCACCACCGGTTAAAAATGATGTTAATATTTCACATGAAATAAAAGGATAATAATAGAAAACCTTATACAAACTGTTAATCTTCAGTCAGGATATAGAATAAAATATGGAATTGGAAAGTGTGACATACGTATATGGAAAAAGGGAAAAGTGAAACAATTGAAGGAATAGAACTTTCGAATAGGGAAAGTATCAGATGTCTTGGAAAAATGAAAACTACAAATACCTAATTATAAACGGGCATTATCAATCAAACAGAGATGAAAGAAAAAGTTAGAAATCAGTACCTCAGGAAAACAGGAAATCATTCCGAAACGAAAATCTGCGTCAGAAATCTGATCAAACGAATAAATAACTTGCTGGACTTCTTTGTAAGATATTCTGGACACTTCCTAAAATGGTCACGGAATGGACTATAGAACAAAGAAATTGTTAACGATTCATAAAGCCTTACACGACAGGGAGATATATCGCGTCAAGAAAAGGAGGAAGATGATTCGCCAGTATTGCGTAAATGCAAATATTCAGGAACTTGAATAATGTGGAAATAAGATCAAAGAAAGACTGATTACAGCAACCAACAATAGCAATATCAGTAATGTTAACTTAAGGACAAACAGGAAACCTCCAAACAAAAATTCAAGAAAATAAAAAATTGGGAATAAAAACAACCGTAAGTATAATTCAAGCTTCAGACCAGGAAAGAAAGTGGAGGAGAGAAAGTGAATCTCTTTTTATTCCAGCTCAAAACAATGCCATAAAGATCAATTATATTAAAGCGAAAATATTCAGTGTAGCTTTTGAAGATAAAGAGCCGAAATGGTAAATGACATAATAAGCAAATGCTAAAAATTGATACTAAAAGGAATACAAGTGGTGACATGACGGGGCTGGAAAGGAGATTTATTGGAAAATGTGCAACTAATTAAAATTTGACAATTCTGAGGAATTTCATTTGTAAAAACCAGAGTCTGTTCAAGAAAATAATACCATAACTGTCTCAGGAAATTTTAGATACAAACGATTCAACAAATCCCAGGCAGAAAACTATACCTAGAGTTAATGAACAATAAGGATAGTTTTTCATATAAAAGATTTTGCAATTCCATCGTATCAGAGAATGAAAATTGAAAAAGCAAAAAAATTGACTTGGATCTTGCCAGAAAGCTGAAAAATCTGTGGAACATGAAAGTAGTTCTGATACCAATTGTAGTAGGTGCCCTTAAAATGGTCCCAAATGTCTCGAAAAAAGACTAGGAGATATCAAGATCAGACAAGGAATGAAGAATATTCAGGCCACAATGGTCCCAAATGCCTCGAAAAAAGACTAGGAGATCTCAAGATCAGACAAGGAATGAAGAATATTCAGGCCACAGCTCTGTTAGAAAATCTCATGATACTTAGAAGAGTTTCGAAAATCTGAGAAATTTACTCTCATTCTGGCCTTAGTGAAGACTACAAGTTAAAACTGGCACGAAAAACTTACAATGAATAATATGATTTATTTGCACGGTCATATAGACTTAAGTCTTTCTATCTAATGCAAATAATTTTCGAACATATCTACTTGAACCATAAATGAGATCCTTAGCAATGATCCCGTGTTGATATCTTAGTAACGGCAACGTAGAGGTATTCTGCTGATCTATAGAACCGGAACCTGGAAAACTTATGCAATTTAATGTCATATTAAGTAGACCCTGTTTTGTGAGGCAGGAAAGGTCCTATCCTTCTAAAAGAAATACAGTGGGTGTGTTGTAAGCTGTGGTGACCCGGCTGAAATTTCCACCAATCAAGCTATGTATATATCAGTAACATAGGATATCTATGTTGTTATTGTTTCTTCTCATTCTCTTTTCCAGGCGTTTAGGTAATGTTTAAAGGGAATCAACTATAACTGATATCACTCACTTTCATGTTTAACAGTTTTTTCACTTTTTTATCCTAGCTCTGTATATAATATATTGGTGTTCATGTCAAATACTATATTAGTAAACAGTATATGAACTTGCAAAGTAAATTTTAATGATACTATAAATGCCCATATACCAAATACTCTCATTATTTCTTATATAAAATTTTGAGACGCTTGCTCTTGATCTTGCAAGTTTAATTCTTCTATTTTAAGAACTAAGTCATAACCAGTTACATTTTAATTGAATTTTACAACATTATTTTCATCCTAAATATGTCTAAATCGAATATTCTACCTTTGAAAGATTTTGGTTTCAAGATCCGATGAAAAAATAAAGTTGATAATTGGCAAATGGTTCATTTTAAAATACATTCAACATTTCATTCTTTGGGAAATTTTTGCAAATATCTTCTTCTTTTTTTAGATCAGCTCTAAAAATTAAAAATCATTTCTGTTCAATGATCACGAATTATTCTGTTATCTTTACACTTGTAAACTGATAGCAATTGCATGATTTGGGGGTCATATAAAAAATTCCTGTTTTCAGTTTTGCGTTATTTTTCCCTCGTTTGCAAATTTTAGTTTGGCAACCTGGAATCCAAAGCCAACATCACTTTTTGTTTCTTCATAAGCTGACTATGATGTAATAGTTTAAAATAAAACCTTTCTTGAGTATTTTTGTGGCATATGATATTGATACGTATTATGATAGAAAAATCCGAGCTTAGATTCGCAACCAGAGTAGTCGATTTAGTCTAAAAGTAACGTTTATCAACAGTGGAAGAATCTTTTCTCATCTGTGTATTCAGACCCTGGATTTCACAAACGAGTTAAATGTCATCTTTTTCAAACGCTTTATAATTCCTTCATTCGAAACTTTCTTTTTTGAATTTATTGGTGACTGCGTGTTCTATAGTGCAATAAAAAATAGTCAATTTTCCATTGGTGCAGAGATATTAAAAATTTTTATGAAATATTATGACACCCTTATTTAATCACACGAACTCGGACCAAGCTTTCAAAAGTCAAACATCTCATTTTAAAGTCAAATTATAAATCTCTCTAAACTGAAGAAATTATAAATTGTAATTCCTGAAAATGCAATTCAGAGGCACGTCAAAAATATTGTATCGTTCATCGTTGAACTGTTTTCCAGTAATAAACAAATGAGATTTTGATGCACTCTTAAATGAATTATTATGTCGTTAAACTGTCATTTAAAAAAATGACAGATAATATAGTGAACAGAATTTTCCGGTCTCAACGCAGACTTTCAAATTGTTTCAAAAAGGAAATTTGACCGATATTCAAATTGATTAATTAATGAAAGTCATGTAACAATATTCAGTTGCCACAGAAAAAAAGAAAAGAACAAAAGAAAAAGAAAAGAAAAACAAATGAAAATACTTTTCGTCTTCCTCTCTTTATTTTTGTTCTGTTTTCGAACTAAATGAAAAATGAGAGAAAATGAGAAATATTTATAAAAAATAGTAAAAGGTTAACTATGAGTGTTAACCCCTTAGGATTTTAATAAAAAATTCCTATCTAAACAGAAGATCATCATCGTCGTCAAAGCGTGCGTTGACAGCACGGATTCCCCTTGACTCTTTCTCACTTACTCACTCACTCTCTCTCTCTCTCTCTCTCTCTCTCTCTCTCTCTCTATCCGTTCTTATCGGCCACCACTCTTGGTATGTCTTCTAGACGACATCAAGTGTTCACTCAGAACTAATGAATACAAGTTTTTGCTGTCGGGCAACAAAGTTGTGTCCCTGTGAAGTAGACAACGTCTCTTATAAGATCGTTCTTACTTCACCTGCAGTACCCATATTATTTTGTACGTCTTCCATGGATGTGAGACGGGAGGTAAGAGGACACACTGCTAATTTGTTGGAGGCTGCCATTGGAATTTTTTGAAATTACTCACAGTATTCTTATCTAATTGCCATCAAGCTTTCGCTTAGCGGTTTCTTTAAATTCAAGTGGTGCAACGGTACACTATTACTCATGTCGCAAAAGCTTGATTGAATTGATATTATGAAAATAAAGATACTATTACTTCAACTTGAACATTAAACAACAAAATTAGCATTGAAATTCTGTAATCAAAAATATATTGAGCCGTCCAAAAATAAGTACATAATTCATCTTGCCAAGTCAGCTGAGGCTGTAGAAAACACCAACTGCATCTCTGCAGAGGGGTAACACTCCACCAACTTGTGTCCTGAATATGACACTGAACAATCTGATTGTGAGGTTCCAGTAATGCTTGAGATTTGAGGAATGCAGAGTACCCCATTATTGCCATCGCTCCCAGGTCCACTGTGGCCTAGAGTGGTAACACATAATCAGGTCCTATCTGTGGATTAAATAAAACTAAACTACGTACATAAGCTAAACTAGATTGTTTTAAATAACAAAAATACACATTTAAATTGTGTACTTATGTCAAACTGAATTGTATGAAATTGAACTGTTTGGATATTTAAACTGCGTACTCAAGCAAAAGGGAATTGTTTGAAATGTAACTATTTTTGATATTGAAACTGCTTACGCTAGGTAAACTAAACTGTTTGAAATAGACCTGTTTTTAAATAGAACTAATCCGGAGAAGGGAATAATTCGATGGGAGAATATTGAAAAGATCTTCTACTTCTAGATTCTTTGATGGATGTTATTAGTGTCTGGAAGAAAAGATACAAATTATGTCATACTTTGATGATGGTAACCTATCAAATCAGAGATGTGATTTGATAGCGAGATGTAGTCATACGAGGATCATAAAATAGGTTTCCAGACTTCTTTCATATGAGCACTTTTATTGATAGTGCACACATCGTAGTAATCTCCTCCGGCTGCAATGCACTTGTTATACCGTTCCAAGAACTTCTGGAAGGCCTCATGGATGTCCGCTTGTGTGAGCGTGTCAATGACCTTCGTCACAGCCTCTTTCATCTCTTCAATTGCCTTATAACGACAGTTTCTGAGCTTAGGGAATAAGCAAAAGTCATAGCGAGCAAGGTCTGGACTATAGGGAGGGTGATGAACTGTCTTGATGCCCAAATTGGTCTAATAGTCTGTGACAAGGATGGAGTTATCGACTGGTGTATTGTCTTGGTGGAAATACCACTGACCCGATTTGAAGAGTGCTAGTCTCTTCCGACGGAATCTCTTCCTGAACTCCATTAAAACCTCAACATAGTAACCCTAACCCTAACCCTTTGGCCAATCAACTTTGGTGTATTGACTTCTTTACTCATCCCACACCTCTCATCATCCCTCAAAGGCTCCCTGTCTTCCTTGAATCTCTCATGCCACTCAAAAACTGATGCTCGATTCATGCGAGATGGTCGAAAAGCAGTCTGAAGCATGGCACTTTTCTGTGGCATTTTTTTCCAAGTTTAAAACATAATTTTATTGCATATCATTCTTCTAAAGCGTCGTCACGTCCAGATTGCATTTTTGAAATTCACCAGCAGTGACAATCAGGATTTAGTAGGGTATATGCCAATTCCTGCTGTACTTGTTCATTTGAACTTGAAATCATAAGAATTGGTCAGTCATCTCATAAGATGTATAGCAATAACATGGTGAATTTTCAAGAGTCTACGACAATTTTAAATGCCTGTACAAAAAATTCTGGAAACTTATTGAATGCACCACGTATATATATAGTTGGTGACCATAGTCAGGGGCGACCCTAAGGCTCCCTTTTCATTAGTTACTACACCGAGGTGTAGGGGAGGGTACTAATCCTTTCTATTAAATAAATTTACTCTATTTTCAAAAATAAGCGAATAAATAAATAAAAAGAAAATTATCGACTATGATTTATTAAATTGGTAAGTGAATAAGAATTTGAATTTATATTAATGATTGTAAATCTGTTATTGTAAATTTGTTTGGTGGGTGTTACAATAATTGACATTAGTTTAAGATTCTTTAGTTTATTTTAATGATAAAAAAATTGATATACTTAAATTAGATTGTCTGGATAATTTTTTTTATAAATGTTTTAATTTTTGACATGTACTATTGTAACTGTAAATTTTGCCTCGGTTAAATTTGAAGTATGATAAAACCGAAAGTAGTTTTAAATGCCATAATAATTTGATACTTATTGTTACTTGAAGGTTTAGGCTTGCTTTAAAACATAGAAGAAATAAGGATTTTTTTGTCTTAGTGTGGTTGTAAATGTGAAAAAAATATTTTCATCCATTTTTTGTATGATCTGATATTTTTTAGAGCATTGATTTATATCAATACTTTTAACAGGATGGAAATTAATTTATTATCTTAATGTGACCGATTGTTGGTTTTTTTGAAGAGATCACACCCCCATATATATATATATATATATATATATATATATATATATATATATATATATATATATATATATATATATATATATATATACACGAATAGCATGTAAGAAACATTTTTAAACGTGACAGAGTGTATTTTTACACACATATGACGGTTTCAATCATAGGGAATGGTTAAATCTTTCTTTTCTCACCATTATATAGGACCATGATAGATACAAATGATTTACGTCATAGTGAACCCGGGTGTAATGGCAATGAAAGAGATACTCAAAATTTGCCAAAGCTCCAGGAAACGAACCTCCCCATTAGATTGTATGGAACAATATCCAGGACACTTCTTGTGGGAGGTCCTACCTGTCTGCACAGATGCACTTAGCATATTCTGGAGCGAGTTGAGCAATCATTTACCTATCTATCTATCTATCTATCTATCTATCTATCTATCTATCTATGTCAGAAGTGTACGTCTTTTAGGATTTATACATATTTATACATTTGTTCACCATGCTTTAGGTTTACGGAAATCTTCATATCGATTAACTCAGTTGAAAAAAATATCTACTTTAAGTGTATATTCTGCATACAACTGCTTCAGAAGTTGTTTTTTACCCTGAAACCAGGGACACGCTACACTTTAAAAAAGCAATGTAAAAATCATTCTTAATAAAAGAAAGTAACATCTTAGAACATTTTTATCTGCTCGTTGAGTTTCGATTTCACAATAAGATCGCGTATCTAGGTTGTATTACGCGCGACTGGTTTTATTCAACTAACTTATTCACTAATGAATATGTGTTTACTGCTATGACTTTTATAGAGCTGAACAACTAAAAGTTTGGCTTCAATCCATTGCCAATATAAAAGCGAAATTTTCAACTAGATGGTAAACGATTTCATTTTGCCAATTATAACCCATGAATGGATTGTTTAATGGGTTGTAATTATTTCTATTCAGAATCAATCAGCAGAAAATTGGGCTATCTGAGAAGAGTTTGGGCAGAAATAAATTCATTGAAAAAGAATCAGAGACGCCGAAAGGAAGTCTAATTAAATATGAAAACACCGTGAAAATCCAAATCTGTCACATAAAATTGATTAAGTCTTTCTAATTCAGGAAATTAAAAAATAAAGACTTCTTGATTACATTTTATATCACCCCCATATATGAATATATATAAATAAACATATATATATATATATATATATATATATATATATATATATATATATATGTGTGTGTGTGTGTACAAGTATATCTCCATACATATAAGTATATACACGTGAATATGACGAGAAATGCTCGGACATACCAAGAAAGAATGGCAGAGAACGATTAAAAGTACATGCGATTAGAAATATAATGCAGTAGAAAACACTTAATACATAGTTTCTCAGTTTTCTTTAATACTTCTAATCAAGTTATATATCTGTGAGGAAGGTATATATATATATATATATATATATATATATATATATATATATATAATCGTCCATAGACAGAGTCTTTCGTTATATCACAATTCTTCAGTGTGACTAGACGCGCACGTTACTTCAAACTGGGATCGAAACCCGCTTAACTTTACGCTAGACATGGTATCTAACTGCTCAGCTACTTCAGTGACGTACGTCACCTCCGGAATCATAACGCATTTGTATTAGCTTTCGTTCGTTTTCATTTTTTGTGCTTTAGGATACCAGAGTGCTCAGTTCGTTACGTGAGTTGCAGCCGTTAATTGCTTCTCCGGAGTGCTCAAACTCTGGGAGGGGTTTGAATATATTTTCATCCACGGATGTGTTTCGTTGTATCACAACTTTTCAGTTTATGCTTGTGTGTGTATGCTTGTGTGTGTGTGTGTGTGTGTGTGTGCAAGTGTGTGTGTGTGAGAGAGAGAGGGGGGGGAGGGGTTGACTGGTTGGTTTTAAGACATGCCGATCCTTTTACATCCTCTTGGAGTAATGGATAAAGCGATGGACTGCGGAATCGTAGAATGCGAGTTCGTACTCCTGTCGCGCTATTACGTTCACTTTCAGGCAAATACCCCTGGGGAAGGTATGAACCCCCTTATCCTCCCAGGAATGAGTTAAATAGTACCACGACTGTTCTTCTATGAGAATGGACAACCTCTTACACTAAGACGTGAAAAACTGACTCTCCAATACTCCATAAATCGGAAATCTTGCCCATTCCACCCAGCTTATGACTGCACCTTCAATTCAAAATACCAGCAACATTTTGAAAGAAAAGAAAAAACAATAAAACCTTTCGGCTTTCGGATGTAGTCGACCCTATAAGAATCAAAAATACCTCTAAATGATAAACATGAAAACACTTTTCCACAAACACCACCCTGGATTATTAAAACTCCCAAAGTGATTCTCGAATTGAATGAACATTCCAAAACTAAAACCCATCCCAGCACTTATCAAGAGAAATTTCGCAATATTCTCCAATACCACTCCGACCACCTCTGTGTCTTTACGGATGGATTCAAGGACAATAATAAAACAGCATGCGCAGCTGTTTTAAACAAAACAGTTCTTAAGAAAGCTCTTCAAATGGAAAGGTCTATCTTCACAGTAGAAGCCCGTGCAATAGACCTAGCTCTCAACATCATCTCGAAGTGTAAGCATAAGAAATTTATAATATTTTCAAACTCACTCTCTGTCTTGCTATCATTAAGAAATTTAAAAAAATTCAGAACCCTTTTGTCATTAAACTGTTGAGTAGATTAGACTCTATCTAAAATAGAAAGGAAATAATTATCTGTTGGACCCCAAGCCACATTGGAGTGAGAGGGAATGAAAGAGCAGACTCGGCAGCCAAATCGGCCTTAGATCTGACCCCGATAAATCTAGGATTCTATATACTGACCTGAAACAACATTTAATAAATTACTTCACACAAAATGGCAACAACAATGGAGCAATAACATCCACAATAAACTCTTCCAAATTCAGCCAACCTTAGGAGAGTGGAGACCAGCATCAAGAAGATCAAGAAGAGAACAAGACGTTATATCCTCATTGCGAATTGGACATACAAGCCTTACTCACTCTTTCATTCTGAAACAGGAACCACAAACACAGTGTTTGACCTGTCAGATAACTTGCACAGTTAAACACATTATTATAGAATGCAGAGCTTTCGCTGTTATCTGAAAGCGATTTTTCAAAGTAAATAGCTTAAACGATCTGTTCGAGAACATCAAAATAGAAGATTCTGTCCTTCTTGAGAGAAACAGAGTTGTACCAAAAAATATGACAACTTAAAACTGGTTAATCTTGAGCAAACAAATGAAATCCTGCTATTAGAAAATGTTACCTACCTAAGTATTTGTTTAGAAAACTTTGGTTGAATATGAATATATATATACATATATATATATATATATATATATATATATATATATAGAATTTGGCGTTAAATGACCTACAAGGGTTGATATGCCATAAAACCCAAACAACCAACTGATATGCTATTAAACAAAGAAACCAAACCAATCCTTTTACATTATTTAATTGTCAGTCATTTTTCCATGCAATAAATCGTAGGTTTTTTCCATTGTTTTATATCAATTATTTGTAAATAATTATAGTTACTTATAACTGTTCTTAAAAAGTGAATTTATTTCCAAGCACGAGTAGACCTGGACATGTCTACGAAAAGGAAACCTTAAAAATGGAACATAATCTCTTCTTATAGCAACTTAAAACGAAGCCATAAGGACCAAATATGTTAAAGCGAAAACAGATAAAACACAACAGGTGTAGGTTATGGGATTGGTAGAGACGAAACCATTATTTACATCATAAGCGAAGGCAAACATGCACAACAGTTTTAAGATTACACACGACAGGGTAGGAAAGGTTATCCATGGCGAATTGTGCAAGAAATTTAAATTTGAACCTTCTAAAAATTGGTATATGAATACAGAAGAATCTGTCCTGGAGAATGAAATAATTAAAATTCTCTGAGATTTTGAGAGACAAACAGATCACATAATCCCGGTCTGAAGACCAGGCCGAGTAATAGTAAAGAAAAACGAAAAGAAACCTACCGACGAATGGACTTTGCTGACCAGGCGGACTACTGAGTAAGAATAAAAGAAAACGGAAAGAGAGAAAAAAACTAGGGCCTTGCATGAAAAAAACAAAACAAAACAAAAACTTATGGGACACGAAGGTTACCAACTGTCATTGGTACACTCCAAAGACTTGTAAAGGGACAGGAAGAATTGGAATCGGAGGTCGAGCCAAGACCATTAAAACTACAGCATTGCTGAAATCTGCCAGAATACTGAGAATAGTTTTGTAGAACATAGGAGCCTTGCTGTCACTCAGGCTCTAGAGAAAACTATCAGCAAACGTTCCTGTGAAAAACTCGCAAATAATAATAATAATAATAATAATAATAATAATAATAATAATAATAATAATAATTAGATATAAAAGATAAAACACAAAAGGTAGCAAAAATATAAAGAAATGATAAAAAATACAAAGACTAAATCAATTTAAAAATGCCAGAAAACAAAAATCGCTATACAGTCAAAACGCCCATAGAATTAGAAATGCCGATATTGTTATAGTAAAAAGTAATCAATGGCTGACAATTCTGGACTGACAGCGGAGACAAAGAAGTTGATAAAAACGGTAAGAACTATCGGACAAATTATTATAATATACGGATCAAACTCAATATGTAGACTGTGGGAACAAAAAATGTATCTGTTATCCACTTAGCACCCGGTTGTCTAATCCAATCATCGATGGTCTACGAAGAAAGATATGATGAAATGGGATAGTATCGTTGGAAAATATGAGAATACCACGAAATAGTGAAATCTGAAAAATGCAGAAGTAATTACAGAAGCCAAAGAAAATATTCCCTGGGACATTGCTATTTAAACAGATAGAAAAATAAAATTCAGTTGACTAGATATAATGTTTAAGGATTAAAAAAGTGAAACATGCCTTCTATTTGATATATCAGTACGAACAGATAATTACATATCACTCAATTAATTAAAAGTAATTACAAAAGACAAAAAAAATAGAAAATGAAAAATAATGTAGCACATTAAAACTACTGTTGTGCCACTAATAGCTGGAATCTTGAGTATGATTAAGAAAGGAACAGATAAACACAGTAACAAAATATATAATAGTCTCGCTATGAAATAGAAAATATTGCCCTTTGTAGAATGGTTCATCTTGTTTGGAAAGTAATATCAATGTAACTGGAGAAGTAACAAAAAAGGCAACAAAAATACAAACATATTTTGTATACAATACCTACCTGCCCTCGTCCTAGATCTTGAGTAAAAATTAAACAAATGATTATAAAAAAATACTGAAAGAGAAGACATAGGAAGAAAAAACAACTGTACAGACATATCAAGAGGCAAATAAGCGAAAACTCAAACGAAAAAACTTGGACATAGCTGTGAAAGGGAAAAAGAGAAACTGGATTTCTTCTGATTGCAGCACTAAAAAACCCTAAAGGATTAACTATGTAAAAGCAAGAATACACCTAATCCAAAGAAATAACAAAATAGCGGATGTACATTATGATGGGTTGGTTGGTTGGTTTTTATGGTATATCAACCCTTGTAGGTTATTTAACGGCAAATCCATTTTCATGCAAATAGTCAGTTCTATTTCAAGTTATTCCATTATTTCAAACATTTCGAATTCAGCTAATTCAGTTTAGTATAAGGACAGATTTTGTTTACACATTGATAAATGTCAAAAGTAGCTCTATTGTAAACAATTCAGTTTAGTGTAAGTACCGTTTCAATGTCAAAAACAGTTCCATTTCAAAGAATTCAGTTTAGTATAAGCACGCAGTTTAAAAGTAAGTACGGTTTAATTGCCAAAAACATTTCTATTTCAAGCTATTCACTTTAGTCAAACAGTTCTAATTCAAACAACTCAGATATGCAGTTAATTCTGTTTAACCCATAGATAGGGAGCTATCGGGTGCTACCATTCCGAGCCAGAGTGGACCCAGGAGCAATGGAAATGAAGGGGTGCTCCGCATTCCCTAAAGGTCTAGCATTACTGGAACCTCACTATCAGATTGCTTAGTGTCATATCAGGACACTCATTGGGGGGTATCTTACCCCTTAGTAGAGGTGCAGTCGGTGTATTCTACAGCCCTAGTTGATTATGAGGGGGAAACGATCAATCACATAATGAACAAACACAGTAAATTAGAGCTAAAAGAGTATACGACTAGACACGACTGGTTGGGGAACGTGATCCAGTTGGAATTGCGCAAGAAGTCTAAATTTGACCGCAGGAAAATTGGTGAATGAACAACCCAGAATCTGTTCAAGAAAATTAGACGCACAAAATTCTCTGAGATTCTGAGAGACAAACGGATCCTTTAATCTTGGCCAGACGACCAGACCTTGTGATAGTCAACAAAAAATAGATTATCTGCCGAATAGTGGACTTTGCCGTTCCGGCTGATCACTGGGTAAAACTGAAAGAAAGCGAAAAGAGGGATAAATACATAGACCTTGTTAGAGAACTAAAAAAGCGTGAAAGTAATGGTGATACTCACAGTAATTGCAGTATTCGGTAGAGTCAGCAAAGGATTAGTGCAGCGTTTGGATGATTGGAAATAAAAGGATGAGTGGAAACCGTCCAAACTACAGCATTGTTGAGATCTAAGAATACTAAGAAGAGTTTTGGAGATTTGACGAGACCTGTTATCACTCAGACTTCAGGAGAAACCATCTGCTAACGTTGGTGTATAAAGCTTCGAAAAGAGAAAAATAATAAATATAGGCGCGCTTGGAATGGTCGAGAAAGGCTTGAAAAGGAAACTGGATGAAGGGGAAATCATTAGAAGAATCCAAACCATACAAAGTACAGCATTACTGAAAACAGGCTAGAATACACAGTCTTGAAAAAATGAGGAGACTTGCTGTCGTTCAAACTTCAGTGAAAGACTATTAATTAAAACTTGTATATAAATGACAAGGTATTAAATGATAATATTTTTTGTTGCACACATTTGTATAGCTTCAAATATTTCTATATTATACCGCTCTGCCACAGACTAGAGAAAAGTAAAACCACCCCAACGAATATGACACTAAAATTTGTCTCGAGGTGAGGATCCAGTCCCGGAGATTTTAGAGAATGTAAGTACCCTTTCCTTGTACAGTAAACCCTGATCAATTCAGACTAGGTGTGGTAGTACATGTTAGGGTCCAATCAATAGTTCAAATTGAATTGCTCAATCGTTTATTAATTATTATTTTGAATTAAATGATATATAGCAGTCTGTAAATGTTTTTCGTTAGATGGGAATACTTCTTAATAGTATTAATATTAAATAGCAATACTTGAAATCATTTAAATGCATGTCAACAAGTAAGCAAAAACAAACATTTTACAAACGTTACCAACAAACTAATCCCTTACAAATCACAAACATATATATGATGGAGTCTCCAATCACGGACGATAAAGGAGACCCAGCAGAAGACTGCAGAATACTCTAAAGCAATGCATGCTATCAGGGATGATAGCGAAGAAAATCAGGAGACAAGAAGTCATTTCATTTGTGCTTTCTCAAGTGTGACTTTAGCCCAGCCTTGCTGCAGGCTACAAAACCACATCGACTGATGAAATTTGTTAACGCAGAAAATATTATTTTGATGTGGATGTAAGTTCCTTTCGACAGTCAACTGGCATGACAGTACAAAACATCATATGATGTTTTGCAACAATCCAAATAGATCGTCAACGGAGTATTCAAGTTATTTGATGGATCATTTTACTGTCGTACTTAACAGTCAAATCTATTTTTGGTGAATGTTTTAAACTTGAGATATTTTGGTGCGAAATTTATACGTGATGATTTCGATATATATGCAGTCAAAAGTCCTTGGTATCCACCAGTGTTGCAGTTATGTTATTTCTTTACTTAAGAAGTTTCTGTCTGTTTTCCTAGGTATAATTATGGTTGGAATCCTGCCATTTCGATGGAGACCCAGCCAGGATTAAAGATGTATATCACAAAAATTCCAGGAATTTACTTGAAAATTATGGACTTTTTAAATATACGTCTAAGAAGTAAAAAATGAAGAGAACTAAGCTTTTATAATTTTCAACACTCCCATATATATATACACATATATATAATCTAAAATTCTGTTAGTGTGAAAAAAAAAATAGATTCTACAAACCGATATCTGATATTTACAAACTGATATCTTATTTTTCCTCAAAATAAGCAGGATTATGAAATAGCCCTAAAAATAGTTGATATAAAGAAAAGAAAATTTAAGACAATACAAACATACAGAATAAGAGTAATAAAAGGAAAAGGAAAATTTTATAGTTCACACCTCCATATAACATGGCTTTAGCCACAAAAATAAGAAGATGATTTTTTTTTAAATATTAGGGAAAAATTTTACTAAAACAAGTAATTTATCAAAACTATTTAATAAAAACAGCATGAAATTAAGTGACAATTGTGTGCCTTACATTTCCACATTAATTAGTAGATGCAACTCAAAAAAGCTTAAGAGAAATAAAAATACTGAATCCCCAAATTGTAACTGTATTAAGAAGGAAAAATGCCCCCTCAAAGGAAGATGTCGAAGAGAGTGTCTAGTATATAAGGCTAAAGTACTCAACCCAAGCAGTAACAGTAACTACAGGAATGATAAAGAAGTGTATGTATGTTCAACACAAGGCTCTGTCAAAGATATTACGATCATAAAAGTATCTTCACGCATGATATATATAGATATAAAACAAGTTTGTCCAACTATGTATGAGAAGTCAAAAATAAATGTGGTCTAGATCCTACGTTGAAGTAAGAAATCGTGAAAAGATGTAGTAAATATAAGTGGGTATAGATATTGTAAACTATGTCTGGGGGAAAAATTAACCATAGCTACATGTAATAGACCAAAGGAATTGCTTAACCAAAGGACTGAGGTATTTAATATTTGCATACACAGGAAAATTAGGTAATTAGTGGATAAAAAGATTGAAAAAAATTTTTGAATGGGGAAAAAAGGGGCATTTTTTGTCGATTTCTCGAATAAAGTGTTGTATTTTTAGATATGCAAATTTTGTATAGATGGGAGATCTTTTTAACTAATAAAATGTATTTTAACCAAACCACTTGCGCAAAGCAATCTTGAAGAGCCGTTTGGAGAAACCAAGGTAGACTCGCTCCTGGCTATGTAGGAATTATTTTCATAATATATATATATATATATTAGTTGTGTCTAAGGGGTCAGAGCTTTTTGGGTTTAGTTCACAGACTCTCGAGTCTATCATTTTGAATAAATAATTCTCTCAGAAAATGTTATTTGTTTTTGATTTTAGTTGGACTCACAGTTCTCTCTAGATCAGTCTGGAATAATTATTTTGATACTCTAAATTTTTAAACCAAGTTTTATTCTCGCGCCTTATTGTGTTCCTTTACAAGAATTTTGCTAACATTGTTAATAAAGAACGTTGTAGGAAAACAAACGTGGCTAGTTGTTTCGGGCTCATAAATGTCAGCCAAAAAACCAACACAATCCTTCAAATAAGTTCAGACAAATGGATTTCAGGTTGAAATGTTAAGAATTGTCTTTAAAACTTTCGAATGTGTTTTACTCACTGTTTTTTTTTTAAGAATATAGTTTTGTTTCCATTTATCAAATAAGTTTTGACCATAAATTATTTGATCTTTAATTAAAATATCATTAGGGAAACTTATTAATACGAAATCGGTAACCAAAACATTCGAGTCCTATCTCATTTTTGTTCGTCGTTGTGCGTGCAACTGTGGTGTGGTCTATCAGTTATTGTGCTAACCCAGATCATGATTAGTTAGCATCGCAGATTCTAGTGGCGACTGGGACAGGTGCCTAACCTGGGTCAATGGCATTTGTTGTGAAAAATAAGACGAATAAAGGGAAAATATCGTTTATTTTGTTTATTTTTTGTATGATAGCCATTTGTTAAGTATCAAAGGGGCAAATCTACTTAATTACCGAGATTCACTTAATTGTATTTAGAAAAAAAGGGATGTTTGTGGCTCCAGTTCTTCCTATAAGTAATACTTATTACCGAGAATCACACCTCTCCCTCTCCCTCTCTCTCTCTATCTCTCTCTCTCTGTATATATATATATATATATATAGGGTTATTTGACACTATGGAGGATATTTAGTCGATTCTCCATGTGAATCACTGAAGTCTAATATTAGCATTCCAATATCTAATGATATGCTATCCTAAAATAAACAGATATAAAAGCAAAAAAAGCTCATGTAACCATGTTGAACAATCTAACTGATATCTAATCAAATGACAAAAATGTATTTAAAATCATATATCGTCGTGCCTGAGCTGATACAATGTACTCTGATTGTTCTAGAAGTAAATAATGGAAAAGAATCCGACAATGTGAAGAAAAATTGAAAAATAAAATAATCCAAAGTGAAGAATTTAATATGGAAAACGTCGATGTTAAAACGTTTCGGTTTTAATAATTCAACATCTTTTTACTCCCGACATATATATATATATAGAGAGAGAGAGAGAGAAAGAGAGAGATGGGGAAAGAAAGAATGTGTATGTGAGAGATTTTTCTTAAAATTGCGAAGCCAAGAACCTATTGGTGTTTTTCAACCGAACTGATCAAAAGCAAACGAAAACATTGAAAAAAACTGTAAACACGTGACTTTTTTTCTTCAGGCAACGAAACTAACTTTTTGATGTTGTAAACATTGAGAAAACTCCAGTAAAATGGATGGAACTTCAAACATCGCAAATAACACAATGGAATTGGGGATCTCCTCCAACACATTCTTATGAACAGAGCCAAGGGAATTTTAAAAAAAAGAAGGGAATAAAACTGTATGCCAATTGTAAGTACCTCAGAAATTATTTGTTTAAAAATATATAACAAGTGTATCTCTATCGATCGATTAGCCACGTAACATATCGTTTGATCGACTACAAGTGTTATGTATTGATTTAATACGGAGAAAAATTACTCTGGTGATGAAGCGTCGATTGTTTTGTGTACAATTCGTCAAGAACAATGACGCTAATTAATATCATCGTGTGAACAATAGCAGTAGACGTTCGATAACAGATCGATATTATTGTAATTGCGTTAAAATAGGCCTCCATTATAATTTCGCTTCCAACTATTAGATCGTCCTCGAAGCTGAAGTTTTATTCTACAGACGAGTGGTTGGATTGTCGGTTTAATTTCTATGCAAATTCAACTCAATGGAGAAGGCTTCGTTTCCTTTCGGTCATTGGATGCGTGTGAATGCATGCGCACCCACCTTCGTGTGTGAGTATTCAACAACATCCCCCTTGGTTTGAGTATATTATAGAAGATGTAGTCAGTTTAACGGGAGGCCTATGCAAGTAAGCATGAGCAAAGCCAAAAATAATTGCTGTTCTAGCAACCTGTGTCAGAAGGTTCAGGCTCGACTCAGGTTTGGGGAATGTTCATTTGAAATACATATGCATGTGCTCGTGCGTGCAAGCGCGTGCACACACACACACACACACACACACACACACACACACCGAGATTCGAGTACAAAATGTAATCAGCGAAGACAATTTATATATAAAATATTTAATTCTATATCTATAAGTATTTATTTAGCAGCATATCTACGAGCAGGATTTGACATGAGGTCAGTCTTTTGTGTAGTATTGTTGGTTTGAATTTAGAGTTTTCTTTCTCCTTGGCTAGTTGCCCAACAAGATAAAAAAAAACTGAGTCGGGTTTACTATTTATCTATATCTGGAGAGACAGATTCGTGCCTTTCCCAAGTGAATTAGCTCAAAGTGAATTACAAATAGCCTCGTTCATTATTTGAACTCGGGTTGCTGGTACGAAATCTCTATATATACATTTATCCATATTGATATGTCTATAGCTCTATATATTTATGGATGCATTTGCAAAGCTTATTTTAATCTGAAAGAATTCTATACTGTAGAATAATGGATATTATGAATGTTTTGCACCAATCACCGAAGTGAATGGAGTCAGCATGCTTTAAACTCCACATTTTAAATCCAAGCGTTCATCTTTAATTTATGTGGTTACACTTCTGATCACACATACATTCATACGTAGATATTACTCACATTCATATGGACTTTTATATGAATATAGGATGATTGAAAATTACCTCCGTATTTTTCTTCTCGTTTTCATATCGTGTAAAAATGAAAGTTGAGAAAAAAATTATATATTGTGACGCGGAAATATGACACCCTAATACATTTGACCGTCAGCGGACGATGGTAGCAGGCAAAAGTCAGCGGACGATAGTAGTAAGCAGAATAATGGAAAGAAAAGATGTCTCTCATTGCAGGGTGATGTGGGCGTGGGAGGGTCTTATTCTATAATAGCTATGTATGTGTCTACAGAGAGGCGGAACCTTTGACCATGATTATACCGAGGAGGAGCGGGCCAAAAAAATCAACACGTTGTGAATTTTCAAACTGCGGAGATAAGCCATTCATTCATCATAGGGTGGAGACGCATGAGAGTTGCCGTTTATTCCTGAAGGGATAAAGATACATAAAGAATTGCTTTTGTTCGTCGAAAAGCCAAGAACATAATTTTGGATATGAAGAAACCCAAATTCCAAAATAATGCCGTACAGTGAACAGGGACAGAAAAGAAAGAACTTATCTTTTGAATGAACCAGCATTCCAAGGTAGGGTAGCCTTGTTAAACGAATACCCAAAGAAAAGACTTGTCCACGAGGAAAGAGACAATTATTAATCTTGGTCTTATCTGAAATAAGGCGTGTATCCTTCTACCAATGTTGTATGGAAACACAATAACGAGAGGAAAAGGAGTAAAGAATAAACTCCACAGAATCTCCAGTAAGTAACATACAATGTAAGTATATTCATCTTTATCCTGCCGCATTCATACTGAAATGATAAACTTGAGATTTGGAGCACGTGCTCTGCCATTAAATCGCATAGTCAGCGGAAAAGCGGACCGTGCTTATTGTTATCGAACTACCTTCTCACCTTCCGCCATTAACATATAATTTATGAAAGACCCGTCCAGGGATAAAGATATTTTATGTGGGCTCAGTCCGAGATACGGATATTTTAGTGGAGGCTACTCCGAGATACAGAAAGACTTTCTCGCTCCTAACTTTTACCTGAATTGTTTTGTTGTCTTTGTTTCTTTCTTTTATTCAATAAAAGAATATTGTTATTAATGATGTCAACTCAAACACGGCGGTCCATAGTCGTTATTTTCTTGTAGAAGAATTTTGTTTATCGAAAACCATATATTTGAGGGGAAAGGTTAGCTAGATAGCTCTGTTGACTTTTAATAATTCACCTAGAAATCGCCTAGTAGCTTTAAAATGTGGTTCCGCTTTGGAGTTGGTGATATCTGTGACATTAAATTGCGTTCCGCAAACCACAGTCAACGTCGGTGCCCGGCATTAACTAGTAGACTTGGTGGGAACGAACAGCACACTACAATCCCGCTGGGCACATGGTGGCGTAACAATATATATATATATATATATATATATATATATATTACGAAGGCATGTTTTGTTGAGCAGTATTAAACACATTTTACTTCTAGTTTTTGATTGCAGTTTTTCACTTTGTCTTGTATTTTCCCGTATTTCAGGGTCAAGTTGGTAAACAACCACCACAAACGATGACTCCTGAAGATGATCGTAGTATGATTGAAAGAGCTTGGTAAAAAAACAGGGGTCAATTTTTATACCAGCTTGACCCTGAAATACGAAAAAAAAAACAACAAACACCTCAACCTGAAAAATAACAATAAAAAAACATGAATAAATGTTCTACCATGTTCTACATAGCATGCTTCGTAATAATTTGCTACCAAATTATACATACATACTTATATACATACATACATACATATATTCACACTTACTAAAAAAATTTCCGATGGAAGTGTTTTCAACTTTGGATGTATATAAAAACATTAGATTTAGGTTGATTTCAGTGTGAGATGAAATCAATATATGCTCCAGATTTTACAAGGCAAACATCAAGCATACACTAATTTCTGGTGATAATATGAGAAGTAAATGATGCTCTAGCTGGAGAAACCAAATTACTACTTCTGATTCTGGCCATACCTGGCACATCTTCCTGTGAGAAATCGTCCTCTTCACTTAAGCTGGTAAAAATATTATATGAGGCGTTCCCAAAGTGAAGAGCAATTAAGTTGTTTCTTTGATTTTCTTTTCCATGAATAAAGATCTTTTAAAAAAGATGAAGGTAGAGTGTGGTGCTGTTACTTTTTGCAACAAACGGATCAATGAATCTGTGAAAAAGTAACGAAAAAAGAATTAATTTAATCATAAATTCTAATAATTAATCATTTGTAGATTTTATTATTTTCTTTATCATCCAATCGTGATTATCATCGTCGCCAGGGTAATACTAACGGGAAGGGTATCAATTCCAAACGAGAGGGCATTAACTCAAAAGTGAAGCCTGTCGGGAGAAGAGACTTTTCTCCTGTAAAATTTGTTCACATCAAATTCATATATGGTGGCAGGAAAATAATTTCTCGGGGACGCAGTGTGAGGCTCTCCTTTTTCCTCTCCGCAATTAGCCTGAATAATAGACTACATGTACCGCTCCCAAGTCCATCAGTGCCACTGATAAATATATATATATATATATATATACATATATATATATATATATTAGTAGTAGTTTGCGACCGTAGTCGAGGGTGACCAGAAGGCTCCCTTTTCGATGGCTACTACACCAAGGTGTAAGGGGGCGCTACTCTTTTCCCTGGATTGCTCTACTTTACCCTTCATTCGTACCTTCTGTTGCTGAGTTTTAAGCAAGGAGGTATCAAGTACCATTTTCAAAATCTTTGGTATGACATGACCAGCGATTGAACCCAGGTCTCCCAGATCATTGGCGAACATTTTTCCTACTGGGACATTATGAAGTTTGTATAAACACGCTTTATTAATAGTTTCTACATCAGACTGTCCTTCTACTTAAGGGATTTTTTGACAATAGCTAGAGTTCTATCGTATAGACATACGTTTGGATATTAATACACACAATCATATGCACACACACGCGCGCACACATGCACATGCATATAAACATATTTTTCATTCCCTGTCCAAAGACTGTTGGCTGAGGAAGATGATGATATTGACATGAAAGCCGAGTACGTATGTGTAGATGTATGGTCATATGTATATATATATTTATATGCAAAAATGTGTGTGTGTGTGGTCAAATGCCTATGTATGTTTATATACCATTATCAAATCGTCGATCTGTATTGCTTGGTTTTTTAAACAGTTCCACATATTTGCTTTTATTTATTTTTATGATTCGAATACAACACATGGGATTTAAGAGTGAGTAAACAGTTAACGAGGTGAAGATAGGAATCAGCAAACCCGGTTCAAAGTCTAGCTGAGATAGTTTACTCTCACTTTGCTTTAATACGATTGGAGAAACACACACACACACACACACACACACACACACACACACACACACACACACACACACACATATATATATATATATATATATGATAGCTATCTTGAATTCGAATAGGCTTGACACACTGACTTAACAATCCCATGATAGAGAGCAATGTCTGTGCCTGGGGCTTTTTATGGCGAGGAAAGCTAGTGTATTGAATCAATATCATGCGCTAAGCTTCCACAACAAGTATCAAATAGAATAGCCAAATTTTTCATTTAAGTCACAACTTATTTAAGTCACATCTTTATTTAAAGACCCTACCTTGTAGACGGGTGCTATAACAAAAGTTACGGGGCCATCACTCATAGTTTAATATAAGAGTATCTTTACCTTTGATAGATGATTATCAAGATGATACCAAACACGGGAAAGAAAAAATAGAGAATATTCTCTATGCCAAATTGCATGACTTCATTTTGTTACAATTTGATATATAGCAACATCTGTGTTGTGAGACTTTCATAATAAGGAAAAGTGATGTATTGAATGTATCACAATCACTAAGCTTCAACAAGATTTATACAAAAAGAAGAGCCAACCAAAATCATTAGATGGCCTAGGGTACGGCAGATTCTAATGTGTCTTTATCTTTGACGGACGCTTTGTCAAGCAGTACATGGCTCCGGGTATCAAATCAGAATGATATTTTCCTTACTGAAGTATTCATCAATTTTTTATATCAATCAAAGCATGACTATTCCTGATGAACATGAACAGGTCAATTTTCCTCCTGTTGGTCGTTTGTACATCGTCCACTTCAGATCAGTCTGAGTGTCTATATATATATATATATATATATATATGTGTGTGTGTGTGTGTGTGTGTGTGTGTGTGTGTGTGATTGAATAAAACGCACCTTACGTGTTTGCCTATTCTATATTTGATCCGTCCAAGCCTTTTTGTGAGTCGTTTAACTTTTGAATGGAGTGAATTTAGGAAGGCGCCCTGTTTCCTATGTACTTTCGGTCATAAATGACACCAAGTTCAGAGGAACGAATAATGAAATGACGAACACATTGACCATATATGTATTCATCCAAAACATAAGAGAAAAAACAATTTTCCCATCTGACTGGTTTTTCCTCCTAACCTTTACATAAACGCTTTCGAGTTTTATGAGTATATATCTGTAAAAAATAATCTCTGCATAATAATCGAAGTAAAAATTAATCAATTAAAAACCTGGAAATTTGATTATTAGTTACCCACTTAGTGAAAATGTATTTAAAAAAAAAGAAATGAGGGGAAAAAGGAAACGATAAAAAGGCATGGCTAATAATCTCTCAGATCATGTGACGGGAATTTTTTTGGCAAACTAATTAAACAGCTCAGTTTAAGGCATCGACCACTCAAGGAAAGTGAGCACGCTATTTTATACGATATTCACAGAGGAAAAATTCGGAAAAAAAATAGGTTAAGAATAGCAAAAACTTTCTGATTTTATATTTGACTTTTTTTTTCGAGTTTTGTGTTTATATGTTCGTAAAATAAAAACATTTGCTTTTCTATCGAAGTAAAATCTACTCCTTAAAACCTGTTAATTCAATAATTAGCAAATCATGATGTATATATAGTGTACCAAGTAAAAATTGTGTGATATTTTGATTTCGTCTTAATTGGTAAAATTTAAATGAATTAAAGTAAAACAATGGTTATGCAGACTTCTTACTGAGTGAAAGCTTATATAATTCAGAAATCTTAAGTATCTTGTAGTTTGACAATTATTACCTTCTGGTGGACTCGTTTTGGGACATAAATTTCCCTTCCACGGCCTTTTTAATCCAACTTCATTAAAAGAGAAAATTCTCCCAAGATACACATACATTAACTTATATATACATATATATCTATGTGTGTGCGTGTGTACGTTTGTATAGAGAGAGATAGAGAGAGTGGCGGGGAGATATAAATTGGTTGATTAAAAGATTGTTAACATTACTATGATTTGATTTTCTTCACCTTTTCAGCATACCAGTTAACAAATCTTTTCTATGCAGTCTCAATAATATAATTATAGCTTTTCGAATAATGGTAATCTCCTAGATGCACAAGTTTATTTTAAGCATCTTTAGAAGATTATAAGAATCAGTTAACAGGAATGGGAAAATGTGGAATTTTAGAAATTCTTTAATCATGATATAAGAAACGTGCCCCCATAGAAGAATTAACATTTTCAATCACTGCATATTTTTTTTCTCTCTCTCTCTCTCTCTCTCTCTCTCTCTCTCTCTCTTTATATATATATATATATATATATATATATATATATATATATATATATATATATATATATATGTATATGTATGTATGTATATATATGTGTATATAATTATACATGTGTGGGGGGGAGGCGTTCGATTGTAATGGCTAACGTCCTTGGAACTGAAAATAGTGACTAACACGCTATGAATAAATAGTAAGGCAGACTGGGTGCTTTAATCTTGGTATGCCAATCGGTCTAGGAGAAGGAAAACTATGTATTGAAACCAGTTAAACTCAGATTAAAAATTGATCTTGTGTTGCATCCTGGTCGTGCGGAGAGCGATTATATATATATATATATATATATATATATATATATATATATATATATATATGTGTGTGTGTGTGTGTGTGTGTGTGTGTGTGTGTGAGAGAGAGAGAGAGAGAGAGAGAGAGAGAGAGAAACAGAAACGGAGCCTTTTTTTATTTACATGGTATAACGATTGATTTACTGATTAATTTTGACGCATGACAATCCATCCGAGGTTAGTGTATGCTTAGAGATAAGGGAATTGTTTACATTTTGCCAACAAATCTATTTGACACATAGATACAACTGTGATAGGTACAATCATTTCCGCTCAGAATGAACCTGAGAGTAATGGCTATGGCAGAGTACTCACTATTCCGTAGAAGTGCCGATTTTGAACCTCACCATTCGAAGCAGTTTCTAAGTTTCTTTGTTTGAAAGGATATCAAACTCCGTACGTCATCTAATGGCAAAGAAGAAGGATGACAAAGAGCAAGGACGGCACCACTTAACCCATAGTTAAAGACATAAGTGGGTTTCTACCTTTTACGAGGGCATTGGTCTGAAAGTGAACGCAATACCTCAACGAAAAAAAGTAGTTTACTATCATACCTACAACACCCGGATAAAAGGAATACAGTAGGAGCATTTTAAGATCCACAAACAAGGCAATACGTATGATATACTCAGTTTTTTTCCTTTCTAAAAATATTTGGTAATGTGTGTACTCACTTTAAATAATGCGCATAGAAAACCAGAAAAAGTGAAGGGTCAGATATAGATATAATCAGATATACGATTACTCTTTGAGAAACACGGCAGTTTCTAGCATTTCTATTAATAGGTTATTTTAAACCCAAACTTAACGGTGCAAAAATAAAACACGCTTTTTTAAAATCACTTTGCAATAATTCAAATGAAATGAATGGAATATTAACTTGTTACACGACATTTTAATATAAATGAACAAAGCTGTTTAGACGCTAGAACTCTGATTGAAACTAGATTAAAATCAACTGAATGAGAAAATATATGCAATTCTTTCTCCCCAGAATAACATAATGCAGAGGTTAGATATGACTACGGGAAGCGTTGTAGGTGAAAGAGAATGTAATTTTCTGCGTTATAAATATTTTAATGAAACTGAATAATTTAACCAAATTGAAAATTAAAACCGAAAATATTCACCAGGAAACTTCTGAATTTGACTCTTCATAAAAAAAGGAACATATTCAAAAATTGCAACTCAAAGAAAATTGAATAATTTGAAACAAACGGTTATTTTGTTCTTTTTGCCTTTCTATTCTCTATAGTAATATAGTTTTGTTTCAATTCCTTCTTTTTGAGCAGGTGTTAATTCTTCTTGAATGACTTGTCAGCACGCGCAAAATTTATAAATCGAAGACACTTTACATGACGTCTTGTATATAACTGCACTGCTCAGGGAATTTAAATTGTAAATTTATGCTCGCTACTCGTGACGGAATATTTCAAGACAGGTCAGATAATTAAACTTTATGAAAGTCTTGGCTGAGAATGACGTTGTTGTAATTCAAATTTCTTAGCTAATTTTTCTCAATTCTTTCACTGATATGTCACGAGTCGGATATGACTGCAGTATTCTCCGAAAATTAGATATAGTCTATAAGAAATAAAACCACCGATAATGTGCAATTTTAATCAAGATTTAGATTTGAATAGTGGGATCATGTAAGTGATTTTAACATTATCGTACTGGGTTGTCAAATGTACTCCGACAACCACATATCAATTGTGTACTTTTTATCAAAATCAAATTAAGACATAAAAGATAAACAAATCGATTTTAGTATGTCAGATCACTAGAAACGACATATTTCAAATAATGAATTTTACAATGATAGCTTCATTAAAGTCAGATTTAAACCGATTGTTTTGGCATAGATTTTACATCAAAGAGATTAAGTTTGGGATCCGTTTTTAAAAAGTATAGTTAGATTTCCAGAACTCCTGAAAAAAGTATAATTTCTAGAAACCCTAAAATGTACATTTGTATTTCCAGACCCCTTGAAAATTCATCGGTTTACTTAGACTTCAAGCATAAAAAATGTATCAAACATTTTACATATTTTCTTTTTGAGTATATAATCATATAGCTAAATAACATGTACTATAAATAGTATAAATTACTATAACCAGATACTATCAACAGTATATATTAACGTACCCAAATAAGGAGATTCACCGTGCTGTCGGGGCTAAAATTCTGGACTGCAATATCACCCAAAGTGAGTTCAGACTTCACTCACACTTCCCTTTTGAACTAACACCCTTGGGAAATGTAGGAACTCCGTAACTCGTCGGTTATAAGTTAAAAGCATGACTGTTGTTCTTTGACAAGTATTAAAGAGATGAGCTTGTTTCAAAATAGTTCCAGTTCTATATATGGATGATAGCAAAGTTTCCTTCTATCCCATAAAACTTATAACTACAGAGAGAGTACGTTAAGTAATCAATATTTTTGTTTATCAGACCAGACCTGACCGATAAAATGAAACGCAGTTTCTTCCAGGCAGCGGTCGTGTCGATACCGCTGTATGGCTGCACTACTTGGACGTAAACAAAACGGCTGGAGAAGAAGCTAGACGGCAATTACACAAAAATGTTGCGAGCAATATTGAACAAGTCCTGGCGGCAACACCCCACAAGGCACCAACTATACGGCCTCCTGCCTCCCATCACGAAAACTATCCAAGTTAAACGAACCAGACATGCAGGACACTGCTAAAGAAGCAGGGACGAGCTCATAAGTGATGTACTCCTATGGACCCCCACATATTGCCGAGCAAAAGCAAGACGACCAACTCGAACATACATACAGCAGCTATGTGGGGACACGGGATGTAGCCGTGAAGACCTGCCAGAAGCGATGAACGATTGGGAGAAGTGGCGAGAGAGGGTCAGGGATATCCGTGCTAGCAGCATGATATAATGATGAAAAAATTATATATATATATATATATATATATATATATATATATATATATATATATATATATATATATATACTACCAGTCAAAAGTATTTGGCTATCCTCAAACATTTCTATTTTTCATCCTAAAAGTGATACTTTCCATGTTTCTATGAACAGATTTTGTGTAGTTTCGTAAGGTTTTGCTCACTGTTGCTCACTATACTATAAAATATTCCAATCAATTATAGAATATCTGCAAGCAGATAAATTTTACCAATAGATGGAACATTAAATGTAACTAAAAATTGTGATCCGAATGGACTTCAAATTAATAGCAGTAAAGAAGTACTCTCCAAAGAGGAAGATACTGACCTAAATTCATTGATCCCCCCCGGGTTTTAATTGTTGAAAATCTTTGGGATATTGTTTCCAAGTTCTTTAAACAATTAAGAAAAATATAAGCTTAAACAATACGGTCATTATTCATGGCATGCTTTTTAAAATCCTTTTTTTTAACAAATGCATAAATACTTCGTTGCCATTCAATAAACATAAACCTACAAGAAGAAATTAAATTATCTTATGAATTAAATATTCTAGTTCTTTATTATTTCTACGCGGGTATTGTACGGTGAAAGCAGATATTAGTCGGTATTATTTATTACCAACATCAGCAGCAATGAAACTCTAACCAAAATTAAAATTGCAAAACGTCCGTAACTCTGAATATTTCGACTCCCCATATATATATATATATATATGTGTGTGTGTGTGTGTGTGTGTGTGTGTGTGTGTGTGTGTGTGAGATCCAATTTTTGCATTGCTTCGTATTGATATCTTTGTTATAGAATTTCATTGTTGAAGAGTGTAGCAAAAATAAAACGCAACAATATCAGTTTTGATTGTGTAATGTTCTAAAATAATAAAATCTTACAATTATTTAGCTTATAAGAAAATAAAATTTAAAAGTAAAACAACATTTATGTATACTTTTTTTTTTGGCGGGATAGGATAGATAGATAGATAGATAGATAGATAGATACTACGATACTACACCACTTCAGTAAAGTGGAGTATCTTATTCTCTTGAGAAATCTATATATTTCTCACTTTAATTAGCTTAAAATCGGACTGCTTCGTCTTAACAGTATATCAATTCCATATATGCAAATAATCTGACATTTTCTCCATTAAAAATTATTTCAAGATTCACCTATGTGGTAATTCTCTGTGTCAAAGTATAAGAATAAAAAGAGAGAAATTTGCGGTGTTAAACACATTATCACCCGGTATCATTAATGACAAATGTTAAGGATATGTCTAAGGTATAGAAAGTCATCATTTATGCGTTCTGGGAAGCTGGCAAGACGCAGAACGAGATAGCTGTCCTGGTGGGATACTCTCAGTCTGCCACCTCGAAGATAACGAATTTGTTCAAAATCGCCCTACTGCGATTCCAAACCTAAGACAACAGCAAGAGATGAACACCAGCTGAATAGGATCCTTATTTCCAATCGATTTGCTAATTGTGGTAAAATCTCCAAAGACTTGAATGATGCTGATGTTGCTATTTCTCAATCCATGACACTCCAGAAACTTTATCAGCTTTGATATAACGGCAGGATATCGATTTCGAAAGCATTACTTATATTTAAGCAGCAACGAAAGCGTTCAGTATGTCCTAGAGATAATCAAAATCTGTTTGTTGATCAATCGAACCAAGTTATCTTCCTTGATGAGGCAATATTTTCTATTTCTTTTGGTGATTGTGACTCTCGTGTCTGGAGAAAATCCTGCGAGAGATATGATACCGAATGCGTGAAAAAAGCATAAAATTCCTTAATCTTGAATTGTTTGGGGTTGAATATCTACCACCGGTGTCAAAGAGATCTGCTTATGGTGAAAATCTATTAAAGCTGAAGATTATTAGGATGTCTTCGAGCATTTTCTTACCCCATATAATAAGCACTGGTTGGGGCACAATGAATACATCTTTAAGCATAATCTAGCTCCCCCCACTAAACAACGAAATCTACAAAAGTGAAAAGTCGAAAGCTATTCGGTAATGCTCAAGAGGATATTAAGAAAATAATATCAATCAAACCTTGACGAACTAAAGTGAGGCGTCGGTAGCATCAGAGACTTGTGACTTAATCCATTCGTTATGAGATCAAATGAAAGAAAGAGTAAATCCAAAAGGGGGTAAAACAAGTTTTAAGTTTACTAATACAGTTCTTTAAGAGCGCATTCATTAATAAATACTTTTTCTAGATAAATAACTGTTTTATCTTTTTCTTACTGCATATAAGAAACCTTCAAATTATTTTAAAAAATTGCATTTCAAAGAAAACCTGATTTATCAGTGAAATACAACCAGATTATTTTATATATCGAATTAATATTCTGTTAATGGTAAACTGTAAAAATTAAAAATTCGATGAGAAATATAAGAGTTATTCAAAAAGAAAAAAACGAACATTCCATTTCACTGAATGGATGCAGTTGATAGATAGATAGATAGATAGATAGATAGATAGAATGATAGATAAAAATTGGTGACTGGTTTGAGCTGTAGAATTTGTGTTAAATGCTTAAACAGATTTTGGTTTGAAATTCTCAGATGGGAAATTAACTTTCGATATGTTTTTCTCTTAGAAGGTTCACGGGTACGTTATTCCTAAGGGATAACGTAGGTACAGGCCACCTTGTAGAGAAATCAGCACGGACCCATGAGAGGGATCATTAGATCAAAACCGGCAAAGAAGACCCGTGTGTTTAATGCTAAAGAAGAGAACCGAACGTCATAAAACAACGAATGAAAACAGCTTATTCCCTTAAGCGAAGTAAAAATTCCGTTGAGTATGTTCTTTTTTATGTAACATACACTCAACATTACAATTACTGAAGAATTTCAATAGAAGTTGAAGAATACGATAGAGACTTCATTAGAACTCTATTTTAAAGAAACAGAAGATTATCTACAGCAAGCAACAACGCCTAATGAAGACAAATTTTCCTTATGGGTATACCTGTTTAAAAAAAACAAAAAAAAACAACTCGGTCTTTTCTGATTGAACAGATTTTGAAGCAAGTTTTTTAGTGATTTTTTATTTTAGTTTTTTAGACCCAGAACTTTTGGAGACTGGCTTTAAACATGACTGATAAATATATTTAAAGAAGAATGACTCGCAGACAGCAACAAACATTCTAGTAAATGAAGTCGATTCTCACTTCATATCTACCAGTGATTTTTTTTCGATTCTTCATTAAATGTAAATGGTCGTTTTGAATGTTCCAGACAAGAGCATTGGAACAAGGAGTTTGGAAATCCTCCCTTACGTAGAAAGAGAAAAAATATATCAATAATTTTTTTGTTGTCGAGAAACCACCAAAATCTATCTGATCACAAGTTGTTCCAAGTTATTTTTAGTTTGAATTAGTGTATAATCTTTAAGACAGTGAACAGATTGATGTGGTGTGACAAAAGCGTTCTAGATGCTGGTTACGGCCTCAATTTCAATTCTTTCAACAATTTAAACAGGAGAAAGCATCTGCCTGATCTAAATTTGAGCCAGCTAAAATAGAAGGGATTGCCATTGCCTTTATTAATGAATAAGAATCAAGAATTCTTGCGAGTGCTTTGTTTGAGCTAATTGTTACAGTTATGACGATAAGAACTGAAATGATTTGTTAACTGATTGGCTCGTTGACTGGTTGGTAGCTGGTTGCTTTTAGCCTTCTTTTAAAAAGCACGTCACTTTATGATAGACGAAAACAGATTTTGAAACAAGGTGTTTTTTTACTTTTTTTGTTTTTCTAGAACTCATGAACACATTAAAAACAATCTTATGACATGTCAAGAAATTAGCCGAAAAAAACACCAATAATGATGAAATTAAATATTTGGTCGGCTGATAGTTGTCAAAATTTCTGAGACGTAGCTTGTTGATTTTTATCATTAAGGGTTTTCGGACTATTATCTTTATCTTTATTGTTATTTCCACAATGTTTCCGCTGATATGTTTTTCGGCTTTCTTCAGGTGTTTGTCGAAATCGGAAACCTTCACGGAACTTCGAACTACGTCCTTTATTGAATCCACGGGGTTCACCTGTTCTGATTCCGTTCGTCATAACCGGGTACAAGTGTTAAGTATTCCTTTATTGTTACTCGCCTGTAGTGAGGATTGAACCTGCAACCTCCAGATGATTGGCTCCTTAGAAGCTTAGGGAACCAACGCCTATAACCGTTGTGGAAATAACAATAAAGATGAAGACAAGAATCCGAAAACCCTTTATGATAAAAATCGGCTGATAGGTTTTACAGCATATCAACCCTAGGTTGATATGCTGAAGCCATGTTCTGGGTATGACACTAAATGCACCCGATCAGTGACCTGAAGAGTGTTGAATACCCTTTCATTGCCTTTGCTCTGACTCTAAGCTGAAATACCTGTAATACAGAAAGTTTATCTGTCAAAGAGCACCTATGCTGACGGTGTTGTTAAGAAAATGCTACCTGCCTAGTCCATTTTCATCAGCCCGGTTCGAATGAATTAACCAATCGGGGTGCTTTTCTTTTGGTGGGTTGACAGTTATAGTTTGGCCCTCATATCAGTTTCTCCACTGCCCTAACGAATTATCCTCTATAAAACTGTGTTTGTATCAAATATTTGGTATCGAAAACACTTACGAAATAACAACGAATTGAAGAATTCACTGAAATATTTCTTCTTTCATGTAATACACTATATTATCAACTATATTTAACATAGCATAACTTTAAAAGGATTATGAATAAACATAGTAAAATAGAAATAATTATTTTTGAAGGAAATCAATCGCACAACATGCCGGCTTTGGTTCAACGATGAAGAAAGTGCCTAGTTAGTAGTGGTCCCTTTGAAGAAAAGTGTTTTGTAGCTGAAAACATACTTTATTAAGAGATGTTATCCTGTGGATGCATCTGTTATATTTTACGCAGAAATAAAAAAAAGGATGCAATCCTTTTTGAGCATTTATCTGTATTAAAATCATATCATTCCTAGTGTGCGATATATGTCCTTATCAAAATCCTCATGACAACTATTTTTGTAGGTTTTATTATTACAAAGATATAAATACAATTTTTCAAAGTAGATATCTTCAAATGATATCAACCAGAGAAACTTTTTTTTGATTAACACTCTCCAATATCACCGAAAAAATTATTCATATCCTTATATGGACAACATAATATGAATATTTCCTACATTGATTTTTAAATGCTTCTAATCTTTCGATTTTAACAATACTTAAAATATTTTTTATCACTACGTAGATATGATTGCTTGAATATTATTCTCATGTAGATCTCTTTCAATAATGGCTCATATGATATTTACAAGATTAACATCTGCAGCTACTGAGGAATATTATCAGAGTATTTTAAAATCACTTAGACAAGGTGGACAATTGTAACCTTTTGGAATGTAAAGGAGTATTGTCTTGCATCAACATCTTACCAAAGAAATTTGGAATGTCTCTACTAGAGTAAATCATTTCTATTTTTTCCTTTGGTCTTTGAAGTAACGTTGGGCGGCTGTTTAAGGATAAAGATTTAAGCTTGGTTTTAGATTTATTATGCAATAAAGCTCTGTATTTGCCAAAGAAAATCACTGCAGAAAAGTCATTTACCGTAGAGCTTCTTGACCTAAGAACATCTTTCCCTTCATAATATTTATTTAAATGTATCTGTTTGGTTGCTTCCATGTAGTAAGCCAATGTTCAAGATATTCTGCATCATTTTCCTTCTGTATACGATACCAGTTTCTTCAAAAAATTTCTGACTAATCAATCCATTTTTCCTGCTTTTATTTTTCATAAATCTTTCATGATTTCTTTGGGACATTTTCTCCTAGTCTTTGCTAACATTTCAAATGTTTTTTTTTATTGTCTTGTGATTTCTTGGAGAGCCTAGTCCACCCAGAAGCCCTCTCATCCCACCTAAAAGGGGCAAAGCTGGGTTTATTTCCCGGGGCCTGAGGCAACCTGAAAGGGAATGTTTACAGAACTTAAGCAGATTTCTAATCCACTGGGTGGAAAATAGCAGCCCACACTAAACCAACGTTGAGTCACTTTTTAATCTCGTGGGAAATAAATAAATAGGCCGGTAATTTATATTCGACATTTTTGCTATTTCCACCGTTATGTCGCCATAATACAATAGATTTACAGTCGCTTTTTTTTGTACTTTTCACTTATATCTTACTTAGGCTCCAAGGTGGAATTTATATGATTGTCAAAGAAGAAGGGGTATCTTGCCTAAAAAACATTGTTTACAATTACACATTTTTCAAGGAAATCTGTATTAATCCTTTCGTATCCTAGAAGACTATCTGTATGATTTTCTTTACTAACCAGAAAGCCTTTACCGGAGAGTCAGTGGGTTTCCTCTCCATAAATTATTTTTCCGATTCAAGCTTGTAGTAAAAAAAAAACTTAGGTTTTTGACAAAAACATTCTCCACCGTACACATCATACATTCGTCTGTAAAGAGGTAGCCTTGTGTCAGATTCATGGAGATAAAGATACGAAGTGAGATCAAGATGATGTAATAGTTTCGAGAGAGAGGTAGACCAGCAAGAGACAGAGGGAAAGAGAATCATGTCAGTCGGTGAGCAGTTTTCCCAAAGCTCTGAGTTCATCACCTTGTATCAGACTGCCCGGAGTATAGGAAGCGAAGAAAGCCGACAGTAGTACAACGCTACGAAATAAGCATTTGTGGGGTAGGAACAAGGGTTGTGGAAAGCAAATATAACTGTCATTTGGGGGTTGCCATGCACAAGACTATAAATAGCGAGAATAGAAAAGCTTAAAACTCATACGAGGAATTGATGGACTGTTAATTCATAAAATGGTCTATGATTAAAGCTTGCCACCTCTTGGATGAGAAAATATAGTGTCATTTTCGAAAGAGAAATAATACAACGTGGGCAGGGATTTACCTTTACGCAAAAATATTCTGAAAAATATCACCCCATTTATTGAATATGCCTTGTATGAATACAAGAGACAATTTGAAATAAAATTAGTTTCTAAATCTAGATATATGCTTAAGAATACCTGGAACACTCAACATTTTGCCACAGAGATTAGACATCAATCCTGACCCTATCTATGAGAGTGCATGGGAGAGAAGCAGACTGATGGACTGCTTCCTGCCCGCAAGGGTAGACTTAATTATTCGATTACTTCCTCTCTTGAAGACACAGTCTATCTTGTGTCATCTTTCAGATGTACCAGAGCATTGCAGAAACCTTATAGCAAAATAACGTTCAAGCATCATTTATTCACGTAAAAATGCCGTTATAAATAAGACAGAAATTTACAAGATATAATTTGATATACTAATGCATGTATGCGTGTTCGCAGATGCCTGTATAGACAACGTTTTTAAAATGCCTGGCAGTTATAAGTGCATATTATGATATTATATGAACACCAATATGTAAATGTAGATGTGAAACCATGTACGCGTGTCAAAACAAGGATGTTGAAACGTACGTTGAATGATACTGTGTTTATAGTTGGTGTTTACACATTTAAAAACATGTTTGTGAGTGTTTTAAAGTGAATTAATATCTGTTCATTACACACGCACTCGCACCCCCCCACACACACATATATATATATATTCAGTAGGGTGAATCATGATGTGTTTAAGTCCATGTGCAGATTTGTGTGGAACCATTTGACGTAAACATTTGCCGTCCACATATATAGTGTCTCCTTCAATTGGTTATTAAATAGAAAGAAATTCTAACTTCGATTGGTGCCTCGAAAGATGTAATAGTCAACAAGATATGCTAGCAGATCATTCTTAGTCCGTTCGATTCTCGTAGGAGCCACAAATACCAGGTTTTCTACTTAACTTAGCTAACCTCAGTAAATAAAAACTCCAGACAATTGATACATATAATTTTCATAAACTTTCCACATTCCCAATCAAGACAATTATAAAACCAGTTCTACTTACAATTATTTAATGCAACCTTTAAGATTGTTACTGATTCATTGAATTATTCAAATGGCATATTAATCCCTCAATGGTAATGTTATGTGTACTTGTCGAGCAACCAGAAGAATTACTCTAACTACAAAACCAAAAGTTGAAATCTCTAAAACAGCCCATCAACTTTAAATTTACTTTAATGACTCCAGAAATTACTCTGGTGTCAGGCTTTATCAACCCAAGCTCTTCACTTGAATTGCAACTGTGATATGGAGTAGAGAGACATGAAGGATGGATAGGTACTGATGTTCCATATAACTTTGCCTCAACCTGTTCTCAGACCCAAGTGAAGATCAATGCTTTCAAAGGACCAATTTATGCCACTTGAATTGTACAATTCAATTCTTTATCATTGAAAATAACAAAACTTTTTTTCCTAAAAAAAATTGAACCATTAATATTAAGAGAAAAACTCAACAAAATATAAATTTAAAGCAATAAGTCAACATCTGAATTTTTTAATGTACGATATGATAAATATTCAACACTGAATTAAAAACAAGAAAGAGATTATGATGAAAAATGTATATTTCTTTCATAAAGCATTTTTCTCTATTAGGTAACAAGTTTATTGGTGTCCCTTTAGAAAAGGTAGATTCGAATTGTAGCGAGACTGAAACAGTATTTATCAAGCCAAAAAAGAACAATATATAAAATGCAAATTTTCACCTAAATTTTTCTTCCTAGAAATCTTTTCACAGAAGAATATTAAGTTAGTAATATATCCCTACGATAGAATATATTTATTGGTATATAAGTTTTATTTGGATTTAATTTTACTTAATGATACCTAATTTGTAAAATAACGTTTTAATTAACAAAAGACATAAAACTCCTCTATAAAAAAAAGTAACTGATTTTTATCTTCCTAAAAGATTATTTATATTTTATTAAACATTCCTCTTTACTTTTATAAGTATTTGTTTTGGCTAGATATATGTAATTATTACATATCATTCATTATTACTTCGGATTAAACATCTTATAGCTTTGAAAATGATGCCCATTTTCTCATAATTTCAAACGTCTTATTTACTTACCACTTTGGAAAATGAAGGCACAATTACAATGACTTTTTATTAGTAGAAGAAATATTGTCATTTTACGAGGTTACAAAACAAATAATGTGGGTAGTATTCGCTAATGGACCGGAAGACGAGGGTTCAATCCCCGGTTGAGTCAAAAATGGAACTCAATACCACCTTACTTAACACACAGCATCATAAGGTACGGAGCCTTCGAGTCGCCCTCAACGAGGGTCGCCAACTTTATTTTTTGCAAGATATTTTTAAATCGTTTAATGGATGGCTTTTACAATATGTAAAAGTTTGGTTGAAATCGGGGCAAAAATAGTAAATCTTTTATGGGACGGATGGACATTGGTGGAATTATTTTAAGATGCCTTTTGCCTATAAGCAAATGATACTGAAGATCGAATAGGTAAAGCAATAAAAAAAAAAAACGAAACTGTGTATGTAAATTACTTCATGTTCCTATCGGTTCAGAACATAAGATAATAAATAATTGCAACCTCTACAAGTAGAATCCACTACGAGACTATATAATTATTACTGTGAATAGTAAGTTTAAAATATTTATTTGATTAGTCCAATTTTATATATCCTCTTAAGCCCTTTTTCATAGATAATAACAGTATTGCTCATAAACGAAACTAGCCCAAACATTTTTAAATACAAAGATAATTTTCATCAAAACAAAAGAAAGAAGGATTTTATTAATTCTTTAGCAACATTAATTCAAAATATAATATTATTAGGTATTATTTATTACAGGATCAAAAGTCTATGACCAAAAAATATGGATAGTTCTTGGAAAATCTTCTTAAACTAAAAACAGAAAATAACTACCCACTAAAACAGAACTGAATGACTGGATATTGGTGAAGTGGAATATTGGAGAGATTACTTATAAATTATATCAACTAATATTTGTTTTCGTTGTATAATGATCCATTAGAAATTCTAAAATACTGGTAACTTTGGTTGAAAAGAAATTTAAAATTCTATAACAAAACACTAACGAGTACTATAAGTTCACGAGTAAATCTGAGAGTAAGAGCAACAAAGATATTACTCTACAAACACAGAATTCTATAACAGGAACATTACAACTAGATGGAGGCTAGTTTCATTCACAGGACACGTCTATATAAGTGTGTCTGCTTTCGTCTCTATTTGTATATCTGAACGATTGTGTGTGGTGTGCTTCTGCCTGCGTATATGATTATACTTCATCCTCACCATTGCAAAATTTCCATCAAATGTTTGTATGATTATTGGAGTGTCACACACTCAAATTTTACAATAATTCTCAGAATTGTATAATGAGACCTTTATAGTGCTAATAACAGTAGTATTATGAATTTATAAAAGTAGATCGACAATATAAGGACAGGTAAAGTATAGTTTCATCATACTTCTAGCAATTCTATCAAAGAAATCAGTTAAGATATAACACACACACATACACACACACACAAATACACGCATAAACACGAACACACACACACACATTGATGCATACACACACTCACACAAATTAATCTCTTAATCTGTAGAGAGATTCACAACTGCATATTCAGTGTTGTTATTTTTTTAAAAATACTATTATATATATACCTTTATGTATTTGTGTATTTACCTACCACTCCGCCTAATAGGCAGTTGGGAAACTTTCTTTTTATACTCACTTTCTTTGCCCTTACTATTTCATAAAATATCCATCGCTATTTTAACAATATTTTTTCACGAATTTAAAGTCCTGAAAAAGTTTATTTCAGCGTTGACTTTCATAATAAATTCATCAAATTTTGGAGTATTTTATTTTTGCAACATTTCTTTATACTGTCGAATCTATTTCCTTATATATATATATATATATGTGTGTGTGTGCGTGTGTGTGTGTGTGTGTGTGCCAATGATATAATGGCTATCTTCGTTGGAATTGAACGAGGCAACCCGAGTCCAAAAACTGGAAACAGCTGTTTGCATTCGAAATATAGCCATTTATCTTTGGAAAGGTATGAAGCAAACTATTCTCACTTCATTTATGGATAGATAATAAGAAAGACTGGTATCTTTAACCTTGCTGTGGAAACCAGTCCAGGATGCAACATAAGATCAAGCAGGAAGCAACACAAGATTAATTTTTATATGGAGTACATCTGGTTTGAATTCAGAATGTTTGGCCTCCTTCATCAGTTACCATTAGAAGCCTAAAGAGACTAGTCTGTCCAATAATTATTTACCCATACCTTGTCGAGAAAAAAAATGGATTAATGCCTTTCTCAAGTTCAGCAGTGCGAAATAAAATTCCTAGAGCTTCGATTTGAACTTCTTTTTTCCTATGACGATAACGGTTAAGCCACAACCACTAGCTTTTTGTGCTTCTGTAAATGCTCTTCAATGTTCCATTAATATGCGGAAGTTCAATTGTAATATATCTTTCGAAGACGCCGTTGTAATTGCTTCAAAATACTGCAATTGACCCCAGTCGATTCCTCTTTTCAGTCACGGTCACATTGATCTAACGGCACAAAAAACCCGGAACTAATTCCTATTTCAGCGAAGGCAAATGAATATGTTGATCCAATAACTGATCAAGCCAACCGGTGCAAACCAAATGTTAGGCGCCAAAACATATAAAGGCGAATCAAAGTTGACCCTGACGAAATATTTTCTGGTCTCTCAGACATGCTAAACGAGTAAAATAATCTGCAGATACCCCCCAACAATAAACCCTTGTTTCATCCAATATTCAATTACATGCCTATTAAGCCAAGTGAAATACCATATTTGAGTAAGTATAATTCACTATTTTATCCCAGACTTTCTGGAAACAGACCATTCATTATACTTGTATGCTTCTGGGAGCAAGCATGACTGCTTTAATAAGCTATTTTAAAACCATGTACTTAAAATTTTCCAATCATTGTTATAAATTATTTTAACTGGCATTTACTTCCACTTTTATTGAATTGGTCCGATAAGCATACCAACGCCGCCAATTATGGCGTTGACAGAGCTTTTCCATGCCGATGCAGAGATAAGCGTCCATCCATTGCTGGTATCGTGGTATTTTATTTCTTCGGTATGTAGGTATCTGCGTTCTTGTATGTATATCATACCTATGATTTGATATATCGTGGAACCGGTCATAATGCTGAAATCGTTGCAGCCATTATGATGCTATATAAAAACACGAAAGTGAAAGACCGTTCACCAGATGGAGATAGAGACAACTTCGACATTGTTTCAGGTGTGCTGCAAGGACACATTAGGCCCATACCTGTTTATTATGTGCCTTAACTACGTGCTTAGAACGTCTATTGATATAATGAAAGAAAACGGTTTTAAGCTGTCAAAGGAAATAAGCAGAAGATCCCTCGAACCAATAATTATGGACGCGGGCTACGCCGATATAGCGCTTCTGGCAAAACACACGCCCAAGTTCAATCCTTGTAACATAGCTTGGAATGAGCAGCAGGTGGTATAGGCCTCCATGTCAACGCAGAAAAAACAGAATACATGTGCTTTTATCAAAGAGGTGACATCTCCAAACTAAAGGATGGTCCTCTGAATCTAGTTGACAAGTTCACCTACCTAGGAAGCAGTGTCTCGTCAACCGAGAATGACATTAACACGCAATTAGCAAAGGCACGGATAGCTATCGATTGGCTATATCGATACTGCTATATGGCTGCACCACATGGACTGTAACTAAACGTATGGAGAAAAAGCCTGACGGCAATTACACAAGAATGCGGCGAGTTATACTGAATAAGTCCTGGAGGCAACACTTTACAAAGCAGCAGATGTCCGGATATCTACCACCCATAACGAAAACTATCTAAATTAGACGAGCCATACATGTGGGGTACTGTTGGAGAAGTAAGGACGAACTGTGAGCGATGTACTCCTGTGGAACCCTTCACACGGACAAGCAAATGTTGGGCAAACAGCTAGTACCTATATACAGTAACTCTGTGCCGATACAGGATGTATACTAGAAGACCTGCCTGGAGCGATGGACGATATAGACAGATGGCAAGAGAGGGTCTAGGAGATCCATGCTAGCGTCGCGATATGATAATGATGATTTATTGAATTGACAAGGTTTTGCTTATTCTGACATACAGGCCTTCAGATTGCTTCCGGAACCTAATGTTCCAAATCATTCACTCCTCGAAGTTTTGAGCAAGTTAATCCTTTTTTAGCTTCACTGATCTGGCGGAGATTCAAAATTTCAGCTGGATTTGACTTGGCTGTAAGCCTTTAGGAATGAGTGCGGAGAGATTTGCTTTTTTTCCTCACTTTTACTGCACGATAACCTCAATTAAGAAAGAAAAAAAAAACAAACAAAAAACAAAAAAAAACAAAGCAGCAAAACAGAAATAAGGTAAAGACAAACAAGAAAACAGCAAATATTTTAATCTAAAAAACTGAAATGAGAAAAAATACCTATTTCAAGCGACAAGCTAAGGAAATTGTATAAAAAATGATCTACAAATGGCTGCGAAGAGGTAACATAAAGAAAGAAAATTAATCTTTGTTGATAGCAACACCAAATGATGTCGTAAGAAATAATTATTTCAATGCAAAAATTTGATAATGCACAGAAGATTAACCAGTTTAAGTCATGAAGTGAAAGAGATGTTAATTACAAGATAAGCAAAAGCAGCAATCGGGCATATAAGTAATACAAGAGCAGAATGATTGGTTGGTGTAAGTGATCCACTGAAAATCGTGCTAGAAACTGAAGTTTGACCATTCTAAATGATGTTGTATGATAATGAAGACTTATCATTTATTTTTCGTGCGTATATGTTAATGTGCATGTTTTGTTTTCTTTATTGTGGTTACAAGATAATTTATTAATATTTCTCATTTCAAGTTTGTTTAAACATGACGTTGTGTAAGCAGCGTTTTTTTTAAGGTAATGGAAGACTTTAAACCATAATACACACTGCAAATTGTACATTTTCTTTAAAGCTTAATAAAAAAAATCAATGTTTCTTTTTCGTTTTCGTACAAAGTTATGCAAACACTATTGCTTCTGTAAAAAAACAAAAAATTACAAATGAGTAAAACAGGATTTTTATTTATTAAAACCTGTTTTTTTTTTCAAATCATTATCCAAATTAGATATCTCACTGCAGTGCTAAACCCTATTTATAAATATTATGGATATAACACATTGATCGAACGTATTAAGGAATTCACATAATGTTGGCTTGTAAAATAATTAGGGAGTTCAGTTGATTGTTTTAACAGTGAGTTCTTTTCTAGCGAGATTTACTAGTTGACCACGGGAGGGTGGAAAGGAAACAGACATATACGATAAAGATAATCGAGGCAAGCCAAGTTAGAGAGAGAGAGATAGATAGATAGAGAGAGAGAGAGAGAGAGAGAGAGAGAGAGGAAGACAGACAGACAGACAGAAAAGACTATAATGAAAAAAGGAACGGGAAAGTCTTGGTCGGAATAGTAGTGGATGCCCTGGTAAAAATAGAAATGTATCAACAGCAAATCGGCGATGGATTCTGATTGGCTGGAAGAACCTGATACGGAAAATCCGTTACGGGAGAATTGGGATAGAAAGGAGGAAAAGAAGGGCCTATTGGGTAC
This sequence comes from Sepioteuthis lessoniana, assembly GCA_963585895.1. NCBI lineage: Eukaryota > Metazoa > Mollusca > Cephalopoda > Myopsida > Loliginidae > Sepioteuthis > Sepioteuthis lessoniana. Next base: position 77,460,059 of record OY757911.1, read on the forward strand.
AAGATGACGGTGTAATGACGGCTGAAAATTACGGCACCAGTTTTTGGTGAAGACGGAAAGAACGAGTAAGTACGTGCGAGAACTACAACAGAGAACGAGAAAGATAATGTTAACGTCTATGTCAGCTCTTTCTCTTCTCATGACGGTTGTTTTATATGTACCTCTCATAAAGCAGTCGACTCATTTTTCAAACTTTGTTTCTCTCTTCTCGACGACTACTAAGAGATGTAGAAGCGAATAAACTGTTGTATTAGCGAACCAAGGCGGTGTTTTGTGTGTTCGTCAATTATTCTTACGTGGGGTTACAACGGGGGTCCGACTGAAACTTAAGGCGTAGTGCTACACTCATAGAACCGTTAGAACCGTGGTGATGCAAGCGTTTATGTAGTGTAGTAGTATTAAAAAATATAGATTTGTGCCGTGGTCACGTTACAAGCTGTTTTTGACCCTTGAATGGGGACATTTTCAGATACATTTATGGAAGAAATATATGTTTAACTGAGTAATACTCGACAGATGGTAAAATGAATAGTTCTTGCGAAAAGATATGTGAAAGAGTTAAATTATATTTTCTTATTAAAATAATCACATTTAATTAAATCTATACATAAAAAGTACCGGTCCATTTGTCTAGCATTCAGAGTGTTCCCCAATGGCCCAGGTTTCAAACCCAGGTCAAGTCATACCAAAGACTCAAAAATTGTATCTTATGCCTTCTAGCTTAACAGTCAGCATTATAAGGTATGGATCAAGGGTAAAATGGGACAATTCAGGGAAAGGAGTAGCGCCCTTCCCTACACCCCGGTGTAGTAGCTATTTAAGAGGGAGCTTTTGGGTCACTCACGACTATTGTCGCCAACTATGGTACATAGAAAGTATCATGCACATATATTTTTCTAAGTGAGTTTTATTCAAGATTTTGTGGGAATTTTTGAAACTTTGATGGCATGCTTTTTTATTTGCTAACATTCTCATTTGTTCATACTTTTATGAAAATCTTTATTTTGATATCACCCCCTCTTAGAATATGAACAGTTTTTTTCTATATTCAAGATGCGTGTGTGTGTGCGCGCTCACGCTCTTAAAAAGATTATTAAACGATATAGAATAACTGTGACGTCTATTGAAAACAATTATTTGACACGTAAACACAGACTCTTTTCATAATAATCTAAAAAGATTTCGTTTTATCAACCTTACGAATATTAAAGTTGATAAGTAAAAGTAAAGTAAAGTTGGTGAGGGTAACCCGAAGGCTCCCTTTTCGATAGCTACTACACCGAGGTGTAGGGCAGGGTGTTACTCTTTTCCCTGGATTGCTCCACTTTACCCTTGATACATACCTTATAATGCTGCCTGTTAAGCAAGATAGCATCAAGTACCATATTTTGAGTCTTTGGTATGACTCGACCAAGGATTGAACCCAAATCTCCCGGGGCATTGGCGAACACTCTAACCATTCTTCCAATGTCCGATAGAAAATATATTCCTATATATATATATATATACGTATTACGGTTAAGTTTAGAATAAACTTCAACAGAATAATGAATGGAAGACAGCAGAAATGAACTTTTATTTCGCAGAAACAAAGTCTTGATATTACAAAGGAGAAATACACGAGTCTTCTTTTTTATTTATTTTGAATATTCTGAATGGGTTATGTTCTAGACTTTATAACACAAGTTTCATTATTTCATTTATTTATTTATTTTTATTTTTTGTCGGTCTTTTATTCTCTCATGTGAATGCTAATTTGATGAAAGCAAGAGAGTTATTTTAGAAAACTGTCCATAAATTGATGGGAGTAGTTTAATGGCTGAGTGCACTTACATCAACGCCATGAAAAATGTTCGTTTTTTTATTATTAAAGATGTGTTTATTGAATCTAAGTTCTGACCATAATTTACGGCCAGTTTTGTCCTCATGAAAGTAATATTCAAGAAATCTGGGATACTAAAAGACATCAGAGGAAAAAATGGTAATCAAATAATGAACTTATAAAATCTAAGACTAAATCAATAGAGGGTATCAAAATAAATTTTTAAAAAACTTAAAACCTAACGTAACCAAACCAAAATAAAATTTAAAAAAAAACAACAAACATGTAATGCTCCTTTACCTCCCGTCGCTTGTAGACTTCATTTGAGCGAAGTAAAATTTAATTTCAATAAAGAAATCTTTATACAATTGTAGATAGAAAAAAAGAGACACATTGAGTTATATAGGGAAAACAATTCATCGCACGCAGATCGTGAAATCGTTAAATTGACAGTTGGAATTAATATATTCGAATTTAAATATTTAATATACATTCATTATTTAATCATATATATATTGAATATATATCTCACTGTTACCGAGAATACTGCCAGTTATTCTAAATAATTACTATATATATATATATATATATATATATATATATATATATATATATATATATATATATATATATATATATACTGCTTGTTTTCACTATTTCACTTCGTGGGTTTGTGGCAGACCAAATGCGATATAATTTGGAGAGTGTTCAATATCTGTGATAGAGCTATTATATGATGATAATAAGTACATACATTTTAGTTTTTATATATATTTTCAGAGCATATATATATATATATATATAATCTTTGCATGTCTAGGCCCATCTTGTTCGAATCGAAGCATTTCACTTCCAGGCTAAGGGTTTTCTGTCCAAATGTCAATAATGAATGGCCCATGAATTATTTTTAGACTGATAATGAGTCATTCATTAGAAACTGATCACATTTAAAGCTGCCTCATTTCACATACCTGCGCAAAATACACTTTTTTTCTTTTTTCATTTTTTATGTTCTTGCTTTTTGTTTCTTTCTTGCTTTTGTACTCTCCTTATTTTTTCCCTCCCGTGTGTTTCATTTTTCTTTCTTTCTTTCTTTCTTTCTTTCTTTCTTTCTTTCTTTCTTTCCTGCATTCATTTATTTAATTTGTTTCATCCTCTATTTTCATATTTGTGATCCGTTTTCGTCTTCTTTTTTTTCATTTTTAGTAGCAGTTTCTCTTCTTTCTTTTCCGTTTGCTCTTCTTAACATTTTTCATTAAGTAACCTTTATTTTTTTTCAATGGCTTCTCTCTTTTTCCTTTTTTTATTTATCAATATATTTTTCTTTCTTCCCCTGATTATCTGATTTTTTTTTCTTTTTCATATTTTTGATTTATTGTTTTTACATTTACTATTCTTATTTCTATTTTTCGGTGCTTTTCATTTCTGTTTGCTAAAAAACACTTTCCGTTTTTCAATCATTTTTCATGAATCGTTTCTTGATATTTTTCTTCGTTTTTTTTCCCCTAATTCCAATATTTCTTTATTTCCTTCCCGTCATGTCCGATTCTTTCTGGTTCAGTTTCCGTTGATTCACAGTTGAATAAAATATTTTTACTCCCGTTTTTCCCTCAGTTTCTTCTATTCTTTCTTTTTATATCTCACCTATTATAATCCTAATAGTTTCCATTAATATATTCCCAAATAAACGTCCTATTCATCTATCAATCAATTACCTTTCTAATTTTGTAATATGTATCTTACTGGTTGCCTCCAAAATTTTTAACAAGATATTCAAATTTCTAAATCTTTTCGATTATTTTAGACTCAGAAGGCATTTATCAATCCCTCTTTTTGCCATTTTTTTCGTCTCTTTTTAAATATTTTTGTCGTTTTCTCTTTGATTCAACAGTCAGTAAATTTTTGAAAAATATCTTTTTCGTATTTCTTTTTGATCATTGCATCAGGGGGTTTTTTGTTTCATTTTTTCACATTCGTTTCTTTTTTTCTTTTCTTTATTTTTTTTTGTCCTTCTCAATTTTGCCTTTGTTCATTGGGAGTCTTTTTTGGATATTTCAAATAGTTTAACTTCTCTATGGTTTTTCCAAATTCATTATTTCCTTTTCCCTTTTTTGTCCACGTATTTTTTGTAATTTTATACTTTCTTTCTTTTTCTCCCTCTTTATGTTAACGTCATTTTTATGTTTTTCTTCCTATTTCAACTTTCAATTTTTTAAACCTTACTTGTTTCTACCTTTCTTTCTGTGCGCCTTATTTATTTATTTATCTATTTCAAGCCCTGTTTTTGTTAATTGTGTTTTTGCTTATTTGTTTTCTAACCTATTTCCTTAATTTCATATTTCCATTTTCTTTCTTTCTTTCTTTTTTTAAAATGCATTTTCTATCTTTTTCTCATGACCTTTCTTTGTTTCTTTGTTTGTATGTTTTTTTGTTTCTTTCAAACCCCTCAGCGTTAATTTTGATTTTTTTTTGGGGGGGGGTCATTTCTTTTCCTCTGTGTTAATTCTAATGTTTTGTTTGCTTTTTATTTCTTTTTAGCCCTCATGTTTCATTTTCTTTTTGTCTTTTATTTCTTTCTTTCGTTTACCACCACGATTTTTTTCATCTGTTCCTTCCTTACTTAATCAGCTTACGTCTACAGCATGACTCATGCCATCAGTGAAGCAATTAGATCATTCGACCTTTGAAAAGAATTGCCGCCATTGATGACGTAACACGCTAAAGTTTCTGAAATTGTTTTGAAAACATCTCAGCAAATATGGCTCGCAGACTTATTTCTCCCGTTTATAGGCAGGTACACACTA
>OY757911.1:77472184-77487184 GCA_963585895.1 Sepioteuthis lessoniana
TTGTATTAGTTCCATTAATAAATAAATAGAAATAAACTTCTAAAAAAAAGAATATTAGTGTGAAATTAATGAAAGCAGTTCTGACTGAATCTTGAACTCAGTTCGCAGATACCGTTTTTCATGCCAAAGTTTGCACCTTAATTTACTTAAAATTTTACAAATATAAAAGTTATAGGAATAATATGGAAATCTCTTGGAAATTGTTTTACAATAGAACATCATTGGAAATCATTTTACTCTAGAAGCGATTTTTTATTTGAAATTTCCCGAAATTTCAATCGCATTGAGATAAAAGTTTGGAGCCATAAAGTCATGAATCGTTATTTCTTTCGACGTGATAGAGAAAAGTAGACAGACCTCTTTGAATGGCTATGAAACTATTTTATTCCTTTAACGGTCTAAGTTTAAAAGTAGTAAATCCTTACTTATGCACATCAATACATATATATTTTAAAACAGGTGGGCTATATCAAGAGTGTTCAGGTCGCATATGAATATACTGTATATCATCCTAGGATGTGAGCTTAGGCCAGTACTCACACGTGCATATGAACATACAGATGGTAAATACCATCTTGAAATACACAATTATTTGCTGAAGAGTTACACTTTTATCAGTGTATACACAAACTTCAAATACTCACATACTGTACCCAGCTCAAAATCGATATCGTTCTTCAAGGTTTTGCAGTTATACATCCCGTCAGTATAAAGACATATCTATCTATCTATCTATCTATCTATCTATTAGGTAAAGTTAAGCCTGAACTAAGGTTGAATAAACTCAGGAAGAATACGATGCTTCAATCTTCCAAAGAGAGAATAAAAATAAGTTGAAAATCTTAGTTAAACGCTAAATTCTAACTGTAGAATGAATTTAGTGGATTCGCTCTGGAGGAGCCAAACACTTTCTTTCTTTCTTTCTTCTTTCTTTCTTTCTTTCTTTCTTTATTTCCATCAGAGGGGCACAGAAAATGTTGACTGTATCCTCAGTAGGGTAGTTTGAATCCTTTTTATGACACTAAACTGAATCTGCTGTTGAGACTCTCGTTCTGAATATTTGGGGTGAATGGAGTACATTTTCATTGGTTTTCCTCCCAGTAATCTGGAGTGGCATATCCCGTTAGGGTCAAATGTACCAATTAGAAAATTATTAGAAGGTAATGATTGTATTACTTGTATTAAAAATAATTAATTGAAGTAATGATTATTTACTAAGGATTATTATTATCATTAATACCACACATATGCATGCAAACAAATGGTTATCACATTGGAATAGTTACTTTAAACAATATAAGTACGTAGAAATTATTAGTATTATATAGGAATACTTGAAACCATAAATATTCGTGTAAATTATTTGTATTAGATCGGCATAATTGATATCAGGTAACTGTGCAAACAAATGATTTCAAACAAATAAAAGCGTAATTTAAAAAAAATGAGTATAATTACAAACAAATCTTTGCAAATTAATTGTAATCCATTATATGATGGTATGACAATAAACGGGTAAACAAAACAGCTATCTTTGCTTCTGTCTGTCTGTCTGTCTGTCTCTCTCTCTCTCTATATATATATATTCTTTAATTTTTCTTTCACGAGATTTGTATCCTCCCATGAATGTACCGCTGCCTACTTTAGAAAACTTAATGCTTTTTTCTATTACATAATACACCAGCTAACAAATAACCTCTCACACATTAAACATGCTGGCAGGATCTTATTTCTTGACCTCTGCCTCTGAATTTGTACATCAACAGCTGTTCTTGTACCCACCAACACCGAAGACGATCCTCCAGTGATAAAACTCATTACTATATATATATATATATATATATATATATAATTTTTAAAACCCTAAAACTTTAAAGAGCTGAAGGTAAATGTATTGAAATATGGAAAATACTAATATCAGGGTAAATATTTACTATACTTCTCTCTGTAAGCGGGTTTTTACACAAAATCATTTTAAATAGGAGACACTCCCGTGGGCTGTAGAGCAGTGACCAAAATAGATCAGTTGATACTACCTTTTACATGCCTCTTAGGCATCCAACAATAAAGGTGGTCCTACCTCTTTAGATGACAGTGATATACTCTGTCGAAAGTGGGGATATTCAAGTAAAGTTAAGCTCTTTTATCATACTGAATAATATCAAATCGAAAAGGAAAGCTACATTAACATTTTAAGGAAAAAAAAATTGTTGCTGATAGCGTCATGTAAATATTTTTAGGTAGCATTATTGTTTTATGGGGGTTATAATTTTATTTGCCTTATCTTCTCTCATTCCACCTTATATGTAAAGCCTGGATTACGCTAACTGCATCTTTAATAAAGAATTAAGACCCTCCACCTAAGAAAAAGAACAGTGGTGAGGCTTTTCTTATTAGGCATTACAACTAGTTTAATTTTGAACCAAATTGATAGTACCTGTTCTCTCAATGAGCTAAATATATCTTCTTGAGATGATACAACTTTTAAAACATCGATGGTATATCTATCTATCCCTTGATAATCTTTTTAAAATACTTGCAAATTATCCTTAATCAATAGGAATACATACAACTATATAGTTTGGTAAAAATTATTTGTATTAGATATGAATTATTACTCAAAGCCATATAGAAGTTCTACATTATTGGTATTAGATAGGAATAGCAAATTGAATATATACAACTGATAACATATAATTACTATTATAAATAATGACATTGACTTTAAACTAAATGACTGCTTGGGAAAATATCTCACTTTGGCATTAAATAAGCTATCAAGGGTTGGCACGTTGTAAAATCAACCAACGCCCTCTTTCATCATGATTTTTTTCAGGTTTGAACTGAATTGACTTGATAGAAGATCAAACTATAAAATATAGCATGGAACACTCATCATACCTTCAAGTTAGATTTCAAATTTGCAAACGTAAACGGAAGAATTTGGAATTGAACAACAGTCTTCTGAAGAGATTACTGTTTGCGCTATTGTTCTTTTTAAGTTCTATTCTCTAAATTCGATAACTTGTAGCATATCTTTTTGAATTGTGTCCCAACTCCATCGATACTGCTAATCAATTATTCTTAAAATTATTTGAATTTTATAAAAAGACATTATTTTATATAAGACGTATTGACATTCTTTGGTGGCCTCGAAGCCAATAAGAAATTATTTTTCAAAGTAAATTGTTCAGGTTAAAAGAGTGGTAAGAGTAACCTGAAACCTAACTTTTAACCTAACTTTTCTGAGAGAGTTATCTTTGAGGAACAAGAAAAGCTTTGCCAGTTTGTTAAAAATTTTCTTGATCCCAAATAAACAATAATTTAGATTACTATAAACTCAGAAATATAGAACACCCAATGAGAATCGAACTCACGTACAATGCTCTACTAGCTTTGCTCATTAATCATTCAGTAACAAATAAGTTAATGTAGAAAATATCCGTTGAATTAAGGGATTATTTAACTGGTTACATTCACTTTTCAAACTAAACGGAACAGAAAAGAAAATATATTAAATCAACGATGAAGGAGACGACATAAATCATCTTAAAGAATCGTTTACTTCACCTTAATAGTTTTATTAAATCCTTTCAACGTCAAATGTCGAAATAATTACACCTAATAAAAAAGAGGAAGACAAATAGAAAAAAGAAAAAAAACGAAACAAAAAGTGTCTTCGAAAAAACCGTAATGCTACATGCTTTCCACCATATTTTGTTTTATTTTATTTTCATTCCATTTTCTTTCCTTTTCTTTTTTTTTTATCGCACGTATTACGTCTCCAAAGATAGCGGACAACCAATCAAGTACAATGAAGGATTTGGATTTAAACACTGCGGCCGCGTGGCGTCATTAAATCAGCGCTTAAATGACCAACGTGCATGGCACCAGGTGCTGAGACTAACGAGCAAAGGCTCAAATAAATCAGCACAACCAGCGTCTTAGAAGATGCATGCAAATTGAACAGGCAACGAATCACTGAGGATTAAGTTTCCAATTTGAATTTTCAAACATTGAAACATTTTGATGGCAATTAGGATTTTTTTATCTTCTTTCTTTTTAGTTATTTCAACCGATATATTTTACTTTAGTTCTCAGCAATTGTTAGAGGCATTAGTTTTTGTTCTCTTTTTTATTCAGCAAATTTTAAGTTTTCTCTAGTTCTTTTTTATATTCTTCTTCTTTAACTCTTTTATTAAACGCCTTCTCCTGTTTTATTTCTTTTTTATTACAATTTTTAGCATTAGTTTTTCTTATTTTTTCCTCTTTTACTCAATTTATTATATCATTTTATTTTCGTTTTTGTTTAATCGCTTTTTTTAGTTGATACATCTTAAACTTCCCTTTCACTCTTCATTTAACCTCAATTTTCTGTTTTATTTTAATCGACCAAACTTACGTTAGTGCGGTACAAGGTCAAATAGAAAAGGCTATAAGCAGAATTTCTTCATGCAAATTTCTATGTTGGAGTGTAATAAAAGACGAACAAGGTTATTGGTTTAGGTAAGTTCTACTCAAATATATCCTTTTTTAGTATCCATAGTAGCTAATAGACATCTAGGTTTCATTTTACCAGAAAGAGACTTGTCTGTTTGCCCATTCAAAAAATGTTCACTCTAAAACTTGGACTTACTTGGGTTTGACCCGCTATTTTTGTCTCTAGCAATAAGTACATAATTATTTAGGCCACTTGCAAGAGGAGAGAAATGATTTACTAGATAAGCTTGATAACCTTTAGTCGATCTCCAAAAAGCTGTATTAAAGTATTGATTTATTGTATCCATTCCGTTTTCTTTCTTTCTTTTACTCTTTCATTTTCTCTTATTCATTCATTATTTTGTTTTATTTCCTATTCATGCAACTTTTTCTTTACGTCTTTATTTTCCCTTTTTTCCTTTTCCTTCTTTCTGTCATTCTTTATTTGTTATGTTTTGTATTCTGTCATGTTTTTGTATTATTGGTTTGGTTTCTTTAATTAATAGCAATTCAAAATTCATGTGTTATTTACAGCCAAATCCATTCTTAAAGAACCGTAGTGATACTACTTAACTGTAGTGATACTACTTACTCTAGTTCATATCTTTCTAAGAGGATTAGTTCGAAGGAGAACGTAATAGCGCGACCGGAGTTCGAACTCACTTGCAACGATATCACAGTACAGAATGTTAGCCATTACATAACGGTGACTAACTTTGTTGTACACCTTTTTTATTTTCTAATATTTACTTTCTCTTTATCATTTCCTTTCTTTTTTTTCTTTCTTTCTTCCCTTTCTTTTCTATTTGTTATAATTTTGCATTTCTAAAATTCATTTTCTAACTTTTCAAAACTTTTGTATGTCTTGACTTTTTCTTTCTTTCTTTCTTTCTTTCTTTCTTTCTTTCTTTCTTTCTTTCTATATTGTCTCTCTTTATTTTGCACTCTTTTTTATCGTTGCTTTTTAGTTTCCTATTTTTACCCTTCCTTTATATCCATTTTCTTTTCTATTTTGCTTCTTTCTTTCTTTCTTTCTGTCTTTCTTTCTTTTTAATTTCTTCTTTTATATTTCTGTATTTTCTTTCACGTTTTATTGCTTTGCCTTCTTTTATTACTTTAATTTTTTTCTTTTTCCTCTTTCATCTTTTCATTCCTATCTTATTTCTTCATTCCCTTGCCTTTTACAATTCTTCTCTTCAAAATGTCCCATTTTCTTGTCATTATTATTCCTTCTGTATTGACCTCATGGTATATAGGAAAACAAAAACTGAATCTTTTCCGACATACATTATATTTTTTTCGTTTAAAATTTCAAACAGATCACTATCTCGATGAGAAAATGACATCAAGTCATCGTAAACAAGGATGTGTCTGACTGATAACTATGTTATGAGGGTATCATCCACAACCTGTGCTGCTTTATGCTAGATTACTCAATACACGTTGTGTTTGTTGTTAAGAAAGATTAAACAACCTAAGTTTTGGTGGAAACTGAATAAACCACGGGTCGTTTTTTTAAAAAAGTGAAGAATGTATATATGCGCACCAAAAAACAAAGAACAAATTCCAGATTATAACTGACGTTTCTTTATTTACTCTTCAATTTATCCTGATTTAAGGAGACGAGCCTTAACTCGCAATATGACTCATCACGAAGAATTTGTCAAATTACTACCCCATTCTATCAAGGCTCCAGCTCCTAAATCTGCTGTCTTGAGGTTGGGGTCTTGACTCTCTGTTAAGGATGCAGTTTTCCTTTTCGATTTGATCTATTGTTGAATATGATTAAAGAGCTTAGCTTTAAGGGAAAATCCCTAATCTAGACAACATATATCACCACGACCTAAAGAGGTAGAGCCACCTTCATTTTTATATGACTGAGGTACCTTTGAAATATAATACCAACGGATCTATTTTTGGCACCGCCTTGTTGTCCATGGGAATTTCTCCTATTGAAAAACGACTTTTTAAATGAAGCAGTCACATGTCCTGGAAACTCACTGTTACTTAATACTCTTGACTGGAACGCCTTCTGTACTGTTTGCAAAGAACGTTAACTAGATGTGAGGAAAGGAATCCAATCCAAGGGGCAACCCAACCGTCGAGTTGCCGAAACTATCTATGTTCTCGTGAGCAACCCTAGGGATGATGGGTGAACCTAACTATCTGAGCCCTCCACCAACTCTTGTCTAAGACCTGACTGTTTCCTTGAATATAAGGAAACCTGGCTTCCAGAAAAGAAAGCTGTTTTCCCTTGCGTGGACTTAACTTCCGCCCAGGTGTAAAGTACTGCTCCTGTCTACTGACTTCTGAGCATAGAACCACGGAAGACTTGAGACTATTATAGACAGTAAAAAAATAAAAAAAAAGCTTTTTCGTCCCTATCGAGAAATATTTCAATTTTATTAACAATTAAAATCTGCCGATACCCCTTTCTTGTTTAACTATCCTTTTAATACAATTATACCCACATACACGTACATACAGTGATAATGGCAGACTATACCCACTTAATACCCTTTAGAAAGGTATGAAACCCTTTATCCTTCCCTGCTAACGTTTAAGTTGTATTACAGCTGTCCTTTTACTAGAATGACTTTCGTATTAAATAACCCACGAATGTTTATATGCCATTAAATAAAGATACCAAACGAAAAATAACCTATACCAACGCACACCCATGCATATATTCTCACAACATGCATGTATATATAAGACGGTGAATTGAAAAAGTTTATAGGAACTCAACTATTTTCCATACAAAAAGTATACATTTTTTTGCAAAAAAATAGTCTCCGGAGGCTCGAATTTTTGTATTTGCATTCTTGCATTTATTGGCCTATCAGAGGTTTCCCACTTGTTTCTTGAGATACTTCATAGACAGTAATATTTGACTTGCCTTGAAAGATTTGAAGGATTGAAACCCAAAATAATTTAAGAAGTCTTTTCCCTACAAAAATAGTAAAAAAGAAATTCTTTAGCCAATTAGAATTATTGATAAATCAGCTCTTTTAAATCTAATTTTGAACCTACCTAAATAGTATAGATAAGAAAAAAAATTTCTTTTATAAGTATGGGATTATTACTTACTCCACTATCTTTGGTTTATTTCTATTGAGTGAAAAACAAGACTTTTTCTTTCAAGAATACATTTAATTTCAACTTCGTTTACTTTTTCTCAAACGGAACGAATGTTTGTTAAAATTTTTATTGCTTTAAGAATATTCTTACGGCTATTACATCTGTTCACAGTTAATAGTATATACCTGCATTAACCACATATATATTAGAACAAACCTTTTTCTCTCATATAGTACACATCAACACAAAGAACGATTACATACACAATATATCAACCCAGACTTAGACCATACAAAATTCTACAGCGTAAGTATCATCTTTTTTATTATATAAATATTGACAAATATTTACGCTCTGACTAATATTATATTTTCTTAGAAGAAAAAAAAATCTCTGTAACTACTATTTTTCAGCTAACCTTTCAATCAATTTAAGAAAGAACATTCTAGATCAGGGTTTTGTACAATGATTTACACATTTTCCACTACAAGTTCATAGACAGGAAAGTTCATACCTGCTGTTTAGGAATTTTTACTAATCGTAAGCAACCACTGCAAAACCAATGGAAGAAGTGTGGGAGACGTAAGAGGCACGATTCTATGAGTATACGTTGGTGCATATATATACGCTTCACTTATATGCATTCATATTCATATAGACAAGCCGGCTCCAACACGTATATATATTATTGCAGCAAGATATGCACACCTACCGACAGAAAATTGTATGGTTTCAGAGATGCAGTCACTGAAAGAGAAAGAGAACTTAAATAAACTTCTAAACTTTGCAAGAGAACTAAATGAAATTGTGAAAACTAAAAAAAACAAAAAAAAAACAAAACAAACAAACACATTAATTTTTACTTCATAGAAAAATTGTTGCTGTTATAATCATCATCATCATCATCATCATGTCACGCTACCAGCACTGATCTCGCTGGCCCTCTCTCGCCGCACGTCTTTATCGTCCATCGCTCCCGAGAGGTCTTCCAGGCTACGTCCTGTATCGGCACATAGCTGTTGTATATAGGTTCTAGCAGGTCATCCTGCCTTTGCCCGTTCAAATGAAGGGGTGCACATATGTATGTCGCTTGTGAGTTCGTTCCCACTTCTTCAGCAGTGTCCTGCATGTCTAGTTCGTCTAACTTAGATATTTTCCGTGATGGGTCGTAGGTGGCCGTACACCTGCTGTTTTGTGGGGTGTTGCCTCCAGGACTTGTTCAATATTGCTCGAAGCATTCTTGTATAATTGCAGTTAAGCTTTTTCTCCATACGTTTAGTTAGCAGGATACCATCTGCTTCTTTCCTCTGCCAGCTTCAAACTGTTATCTTTCTATATATTAGTAGACGTTCAAATTACGTAGTTTAGGCAGATAATAAACAGGTATGGGGCTTATGTGCCTCCTTGGAGCACACCTGCAAAAATGTCGAAGTAGTTTGTGCTTCCATCCGAAGAGCGGACTTTCATTATCGTGTTTTTAGTGATAATATAGGTTATTAAAGTATCTGAAATAACTACAAATAAACTCGAGGAAACATCGGACGTATTCAGGCGACAGAAGAATACTGAGAAAAGTCGCTGATATTCCATAAACACTGAAAACAAATAGATTCAACGATGAATATGAAAATTAGGCGACATTTCCACACTAAACGGTTGCTCTCTGAAACTAGTAGACAAGTTCACCTACCTAGGAAGCAGTGTCTCACCGACCGAGACCGACATCGACACGCGACTAACAAAGGCATGGACGGCTATCAATAGGTTATCTGACCGATAAAATGAAACGCAGTTTATTCCAAGCAGCGATCATGTCGATACTCCTATCTGGATGCACTACATGGACGATATCTATACCGCTGGAGAAATAGCTTGGCGACAACTACACAAGAATGCTGCGAGCAATATTGAACCGGTCGTGGAGGCAACACCCAACAAAGCAACTGCTGTACGGCCACCTACCTCCCATCACGAAAACTATCCAAGTTAGACGAACTAGACATGCAGGAAACTACTGTAGAAGTAGGGACTAGCTCATAAGTGATGTACTCCTAATGACCCCTTCACATGGCCCTTGCAAAAGAGGGCGGCCAGTTCGAACCTATATACAGCAGCACTCTGAGGATACAGGGTGTAGCCCTGGTGTCCTACTGGAAACGATGAACGATAAAACTAAGAATAATACATAAGAATACCACTCTGTCAGCTCGTGTTGTAGAATAAACTGACTACACCTCAGCTAAGGGGTAAGACTACAACTAGGCTTCTTGTTGGTTTTATATAGTATCTCAAAATGCATATGGATGATTTCCTAGTGGCTAACCAGTCCTTGACCTATTTACCAAGTGGTTCAAGTTACCTGCAACACTTAACTTTGGCCTTTACTGGGCAAGACGAACGTTCTGACCTCGAGTGGCAGTACCTTTTAGGGTCTCACCTATGATTTAAACTGATCTGTTTAAAAATTATTCCTATTCAAAGGAAATATTTAATGCTATGTACAGTATGAAGAATAGTTACTTAAAACTATTATTACTTACATAGGTTTATTTCTAGTTACTTGAAACTATAAAGCAGTCGAAATAAATGACTTATTAATTAAGATAATCGCTTTAAAATATAAGATTTTTAGTGTTATATAGGTATACTAGAAAAAATAAAACTGTGTGCAGACTATTTATATTAGGTAGAGATATTTGATATAACTGAACATTTATTGCTCCCTCCTACCAGACTGGATTTGACTAAATATTCCTTTTCTAGTGGGTATTTTAGGGAAGGGGGAGGTTGAGCAGGAGCCTCGACTCATCCCCATCTGGACTTTGTTGGACATAGGTTCCCTGGGTACAATGTGAGCCAGATGACCCTGCTAGACTTCGACTCAGTAAGTGCAATCTGAGTCCGGCACGTATTCCTGTTCCTAGCTTGAACTAGATCCGAAATTTTAGTACTATTATATATTGTCAAGATTGTTCGTCCAGCCGAAAGTGGCTCAGTCGAAGCTAGAGGTTATTTGGCTTCGAATTTATCACTGACCTTGGGCCCCATCCGGCACGAATGTAAGACGGCCCGTTTAAAAAGCCACGAATGACCGCCACTGACTGAATACTTAATATAATTGCGTGAAAAATACACAAAAATGTAATTATAAACGTGCAATGAATGTAATTCCTAAATATCTAGTCTTAGAATAACCCTTTACACGTTGTTATGCAGTTAAAACAATAAATAGATAAATAAATAAATCCATCTTTCCTGTTCTTCCAGTCTATTTTCAAGAGTCTTTTGGGTTGTCCAACGGTCTTCGATTATAATTGGTATCAGTGTCACTTATTGTTCCATAGCTTTTCAGCTCTCTGACGAGGTTTAGTTATGTATATTGATTTTGGTGTCCGTTTATTTTCATTCTGTGGTTGGATGGAAAAGTAGAGTTAACTAACAGACAATTTTTTTAATATTCTCTGCTGTCGTAATTTAGAATAAGAAAGCAGAACTTAAAACAATAGAAATATGAAGCCAGTCAGGAATTAGCAGCATATTATTCAGAGACGAATTTATTGCTACAGAAAACCAAGATACAAAAAAAAAAAACAAAAAAAAAAACAAACAAAACAATGAAAAGAAAAGGTTCAGCGTCAGGACATAAGAGAGAAAATATTCCAGACCTCGTAAGATATTGTCACTAGGGTTTCTGCTAACCGGTCACTGGCAGTATAATCTTTCGGTGTCATTCGAGAGTGCTATATAAATTGACAAACTCAGGAGACAAAGATCAGAATCGAATCAATAAGATCACGAAAATGAAAATGTGAAGAAGAACGAAAATAAACAATGAGAATGATTCCATAAGTTGGTAGACAGTAACTGTCCCAACCAACGGCTGAAAGCTTAAAGGATAAAAACCGACTCTTGCGGTTCAGTTATCTCAGCTGGCTTAGATCAATTTGAAGTGTCATTTAATAATAAGTTTCGCCTTCTAAAACGTATTGAAGAAGATTAATGGTTTTATGTATCCTTAAATAATATAAACATTAACACTCAGGAACTGCAAAGGCGTCTAAAAAAGGTGATGACTTAATAAATCAAGAAATACCTAAAGAAACTCCAAATAAATAATTCCAATTTATTAAAATTTCTTATACTGATGAGATGTTGAATATATGGAGTTACCAAAACACAGACATAATGTAATGCAAGGTTATTTTAAGCAGAGTAGTGTTGGTTTAAATTCAGTGTTTTGTTTCTTCTAAACTGTTTGTCTAAGCAAACACAAAAGAACACAATCTGCCCACAGTAGTATATAGAAAAGATGGATTCGTGCTTTTCCCAAGTGATTAAGGGCAAAGTGAAACACAAAAAGTCTCGTCCAGGATTCGAACTCTAGTCGCTGATTCCAGTTTATACGAGGATAAACATCTCGTTAAGCGTTCCTGTGCATGTTAAATATAATTGGTGATTGCATTTGAAATCTATCTGCAAGGGACGCTCCAAAATTAATGCTTCCTATTTCCACGAAAAGTACTGCAGATACGCAGTGCAAATAATCATTTACAAGATATGATATAGAAAAGATTTCAAATATTAGATAATATGTTACAAATTGAGCGTAGATGCATCATATTTAGCGAATATATATATGTTTATATTTACTTAACCCTTCCACACAAACAGGATATGACATTAGGTCAAACATTAACAGGTTTGATCTTTCAGTTTTACTTCCTCAATATCGGTTAAAATACAAAGGTTAAAAATCTCAGTCTCCCCTTTCTATTTACGCATAATATAATTTTTAAAAGTGTATTTAAAGTTGACGAAATACAAACAGGTTCCACCAGATTTTGGGTGACCGCTTATTGGAGGCAAGCTTGAGACCTCTGAGACAGATTAGGAAAATCTTTAAAAAACAAACAAATTTTTTCCACATCTACAATAGCAAAGTCAATGTAAATAAAATATGCGCGTAGCATATATTTTCATCAAAAATCAAGCTGATGAAAGACGGCCTACTCTGAGAAAAATTTCTCTAAAATAGACACTACTATAAAAAAAAACAAAAAACGTTGCTGGTCTTCACTGGTGCAATTTTTTAAGAGCATGGTATGCAACTTCAAGTTCATTGCTAGCAAAAATGCATAGTCAGTGGCGGTAAAGAAATAAAAATATCGATTTGAAGTAGAAATCTTGCTCTCTTCGAAAGTGTTATTGGGTTTCCGTAATATACAGTAGTTTTTTTTATGAAAATAAATAATAAAAATGACTGTCGGATCATCAGTTTTTATGCCTTGAGATTTTAAGATCAACTCATCATTTCTGTCCTCCCGTATTTTTACGTAACAACACGTATCTATTACATGACTCCGAAGTCACATATAATTGTATGTGGATTCGTTATCGATTTTCTGCTGCATCTGATAAGGCAAATTTTTGCTTTACACGGACAAGAAGGGAGAATCTTAGTTTAAACACGACCTGGATTTATATGACATATTACATCTTCTCAATAAATGAGTAAAACTACGAATAATATGCACGGATAGAAATTGAAAAGACATGTCGGCCAGCAACTTTTTTCTATGGCTTCTAACGTATTCATAAAGTTTGAATTATTTGAAACGGAATGACGGTGTTCAAGATGAAAAAGTTTTGCCGGTTCTTATTTATGGAATTTTTTTAGAAATATTTTCTGATTTGTAACAAGGAATTCAAGATTAGTTTCGCTATCATGACATTTTAAACCGATTCAGCCATCATATAACTTTAATATTTTATAATTATAAGAGAGAGAGAGAGAGAGAGAGAGAGAGAGAGAGAGTGGAACAAAGAGAGAGAGAGATGTTTGTGCTTGTATATCTGAGTCAGTTTTCACACGCAAAGTCCAACGCAATTATCCAAGAATATATATATATATATGTGTGTGTGTGTGTGTGTGTATTTACAACGGTGATGAAAAAAGTAATGCCTTTTTCTTTGGTATAGAAATAATTACCGAAACAGGAACATGTATCATACATCAAAATGAAACTGGTCCTCCGTGGATCACATCCCTACTTCTCAGCATAGTCACCATTTCTCTCTTCGAATGTGGGCATGTATCGCTGCCTCGTAAAATTCTGTGGACTGCTCTGTGAGCCACTTCATCACACCAGTTTTCACTTCCCCGTCACTGGCATAAATTTTTCCGCTTAAACCCTCATTGATGGGACCAAAGAGATGTTTATCTAAAGGCGCTAAATTTTGTCAATCTATTATGTCTTCGCTGCATGACAATACTCGACTTCACACGAACACCAGGACAAGGTAGATGATCAGTCTATTCAGGTGGACAATTTTAGCGCAACTTCTATATTCACCAGATTTAACGCCTTCAGACTATCATCTTTTCGGCCCAATAAAAGAGAGTTGAAGAAGCAAACACTCTGCCTTTTAACAAATATATATATATATATATATATATATATATATATATATATATATATATATATTGCAAGTGACGCGATATAAAATAGACATTCCCGTCGTCCTCGACGTATGATGAAACCAAACTGTTTGCCTAAAGATATGAACTGTTCGACTACATACATGTGATTTATATACATATATAAAACAACCGGACGAATCGCTACGAGCAGTCTCACGCTTCCCTGAATTCTAGTATAATTTATACACTCACTGTTATTATTACCTCATCCTCCGATCTAAAATTATTAATAATCTCTTACGACGCACTTGAAGTATGAAATTTAAATAAAAATACTTTCTTTTTCCTTTTTATTCTTTTCCTCCGTCTCTTTTTGCAAACAGATGGAACAAAGCATAAGAAAAACTTGTCCCCATCCCTCTACTCGGAAAATATATTGCGACTTTCAGTTGAAAAATAGTAACCTTAACCAGGAAAACTTGCAACGCTTAGAGACTCCTTTATGTAATTACAACAGTCAATTTCCACTCGTCTTAACGTGATTGTCCATTTTTGTCTTTCTGTTCTGACATATACTTATATAGTGGGGCATTGTTAATATAATGTCTCTTTATGAAACTTGTTTTATATAAAGGTGACCAATTTTCTCTTCACAAATTGTCAACGAAAGTTCAGTCGAACGCAGGTGAGTTAAAAGTTTTGTAATATTTTCGTAACAATTCAGCAAATCTGGATGTTTTTGCCGAGGTCATAAAAGTAACGAACCATATTGGACTGTGAGATGCCGAGCTCGCCTGATACTCTCCAAGTGCTACTTACCAGATTTATTTTCATGTCTTGAGATATTGTCTCTGAATATATGGTTTTAGGTTTACTTGATGTTGCTTAATCGTGGAGGTCCTTATAAGGTGAGTAAAATTTCTCTAACCATCTAGTGTCAGTGCTGTTCCCTGAACTAGATTACATCACAAGGGTAACGTAGGTGAACGGTTATAAAAAATTGAAATAAAAAAAACGGG
>OY757911.1:77492184-77538159 GCA_963585895.1 Sepioteuthis lessoniana
ATATTATTATTATTATGATTAGTTACTCCTTTAGAGATTTTCACATCAGTATTAGCTGATGGTTTTTCAGTGGTATTTGAATGATTGCAAGTCTCCTCAAGTCTCCAGGACTCTTCTTAGTATTCTAGCCGTTCTCAGTACTGCTGTTTTTGGATAGTCTCTACCCGTCCGCCAACTTCCATGTCTTCCTGGCCTTTTAATAATCCTTTAGTTATTGCGCAAAAAGCACCAATCACAAGTGGTACAATCGTCTCTTTCATGTTCCACGGCATTTTCAATTCTCTAGCAAGGTCGAGGTATTATATTATTATTATTATTATTATTATACGAGATTTTCTTCGCTTTTTCATTGAGTTTTCCAAATCACATCTCAATACACGAACTGAACTTACAACTACAAGTAACAAAAAAAAAAAAAAATTAGCTGCTCATCCCAGTCTTTAACTAACAAAAATCATTAAGTTGATGATATAAGTCTTCAGACTTTACGACATTCTTTACTGATAATTTTCCTAGGAAGAATTCCTTGTCTTTTGGATATCAAAACGCCAGAAAAGCTGATAATTTTTCAACAAATAAGCTCTTTTAGAGCATCTCGAATTGTACGTATCAGATTGCATCTAAGTATACATAAGTTCTTTAACACATTCGTTCCTATTTCCTTTTCCATTTTTAGATATCCTATTCAACGTTATAGATATTGTTAAAGTCTTCCTTAAGTGTATACGTGCGTCATCGCGTGAAAATCTGGCTTTCTTGAAGCTGAGTCAAGTCACAAATTTGCAAATGTTGTAACGTTGGCGCTTGCTTGTGTTCCAAGAAAGAATACAGAGTAAAAACATGTACAATCTACTTTGATGAGAGCGCTCGTAGACTCACCAGAGAATAAAAAATCTTTATCCTGATAAATTCGCTGATATAACAAACTGTAAATATATTCAGATTAATCAGCATTGGTACAAGGACATGGGAACCAACCATAGAATTTGGTTTGGTTTGGTTTGGTTTGATTTGGTTTGGTTTGGTGTATTTTTTAATGGCATATTAACACATGGGCATTTTCAATTTGAGTATTATCTAAATATTTGATTACCATCAAAACTATATTTCTAACATTTCACAGCATTATTTGAAAATTAACTTTTTATTTGACTTTTGACATTTGTTTCAACAAAATCACATGAGATTATGTATTTCAAAATAATTTTAATGATTTATTCTCAATTATATGGTTTTTGAGTAGCTAATTATAATACTTTTCATTTTAAGCTTTAAGTAATTATTCTTAACGCACATACGAGGATTATTAAATAAGTTTCCAGACTTTTTTCCTATGGGCACTTTTATTGATAGTACACACATGAAACTCTAGCCCCCTTCGATGTAATCTCCTTCCGGCTGCAGTGCACTTGTTGTACCGTTCCAGCAACTTCTTCAAGGCCCCATGGAAGTCCTCTTGTGTGAGCGTGTCACAGCCTCTTTCATCTCCTCAGTTGTCTCATAACAACAGCCTCTGAGCTAAGGGAATAACCAAAAGTCACAGGGAGCAAGGTCTGGACTATAGGGACAGTGACGAACTGTCTTGATGCCCATCTTGGTCAAATAGTCTGTGACAAGGATGGAGTTATGGACTGGTGCATTGTCCTGGTGGATATTACCACTGACCCGATTGGAAGAGTGCTGGATTCTTCAAACGGAATCTCTTCTTGAACTCTCTTAAAACCTCAACATAGTATTCCTTGTTGACTGCCTGTCGAGTGGGAACCCAATGCATGTAGATAATGCCAGTGCTGTCAAAAAAAGGGGTCATCAAAAGTTTGTGGGTGGATTTGATCTGTCTGGCCATCTTGGGTCTGGGAGAGCCAGCATGCTTCCACTGTGAACTCTGTGTCCTGGTCTCTGGGTCATAGTAATAGATTCAGTTTTCATTGCATGGCATTTTTTTAAGTTTAAAACAGAATTTTATTGGATATCGTTCTTCTAAAGTCCAGATTTCATTTTTGAAATTCATCAGCTCTGACAATCAGGCTTTAGTAGTGTGTATTCCAATTCCTGCTGTAGCTGTTCATTTGAACCTGAAATAATAAAAATTAGTCAGTCGTCTCATATGATGTATAGCAATAACACACTGAATTTTCATGAGTCTACGACGATCGTAAATGCCTGTACAAAAGGTCTGGAAACTTATTGAATACACCACGTACCTTACGTAATTCTTAGCTCTCAATTATGATATAAAAGTGTTCCTATCAAATGTAAAAGGAAACTGCAAACAGATCTGCTTGGTATATAGGTAGGACTCTGACAAGGAATACCACTACGGAGTAGGGTAGGGTACGGTAAATGAAACAGATATTCCAGAACTGAAGTTTTTACACCGGATGAAGTTCAGCGTCATGCCCAGGACACTATTTTGGCAGGTTACGCAATCGACATATTCTCTCTCTCTCTTTCTCCCCATTTCACTCTTTCTATCTCTCTCTCTCTCTATATATATATATATATATATATATATATACTGGTCTTGTAACCTGGTTTGCTGATAGTGTATCTTGGACAGGAATAGTTCGCGGGAACCCATCGCTCCGCTGGTCAGACAAAGATATTTTACAACCAGACAAAAATATTTGGCATCTCTTAAACATTTTTATTGCCCATCCCGAAAAAGTTATTTTTAATGAAACATGTTAAACACTAAAATAGTTTTATTTATGATATACTAAAGATGTCTCCCTGAGCCACATTAAATACAAATCAAACCAAAAAACACGAAAACTTCTTATGAATCAAAATGACCCTATCCTTGCTTCATAGAATCTTGGCATTCTTTTGATCAAAGTGGTATACTGAAGATAGTTCGTTCCAGCTTTCCTGCAATAGTTGTCAAAGGTGAACCGTACTTAGGGGTTGTTTAACAGAGACCTTTCGGTCAAGTTCATACCACACCAGTTCAATGGGATTAAATCCGCCGATTGGACCGGTCGAGACATTTGTTGAAGGATGTGCTGTTCCTCTTTGCTTTTAATGTACCTCTGGCAGAGTTTACTTGAATTCTTTTGGTCATTATCTTGTATGAATAAAACTCCTTGAGCATCAAGCTGCAGTCTAGATGGGATCGCATGATACCGCACTTTGCTACGAAAGCGGGTCTGATTTAATTTGCCCTTTACTTGGTGCAAATCCCAGACTTTACAATTGGCAAAAGCCCTGCATACCATAACAGAGCCTCTTACATTCTTTACAGTTGGTGTGATACAGGGGGTTGCAGCTCTATCACCAGCTTTTCGCGTCATATAGACCCTCCTATCTGAGATTTCGAACTTAGTTTAATCAGTCGAAAAGACTTTATTCCACTGGTCTATTGTCCAGTCTTTGTACGCCTTAGACCACGGGAGCCTTTTGACATTGATTGTTTCCTCATCACTGGTTTCTTGACAGCAATTCTGCCATATAAGAAGGCTTCACAGAGTGAATGTTGACACATTTTTTTCACGACATTGATTTAGTTTTGCCGTTAAGGTTGAAGTTGTCAGCCTTCTTTCACGCAAGCAGGTAACTGATGAAATTATTCTATGTTCTTGTTGGTTTTGTTCTATAAGCCCTATTTTTAGTTTTATTTTTTCCCGTTTCCTGATGTCTCCTAACAGTATTACCCACTGTAGTTCATGTTCAGTAATGAAGGAGAAAAACACCTTCATATCAATTTTTCAAAAAAATCTGGTAAACTAAGGTCAATGTTACTGAGGAAGACTTGCATTTCGTATGATAAATCAAAACGCTATTGTTCCATAAAAATTAACAGTTTTAGAATGTGAAATAAAAAAAATTGAGAGTGTTCAAATATTTTTGACTTGTAGTATTTACACACACACACACACACACACACACACACACACACACACACACACACACACACACACATACCCCCCCACACAAACACATACACACATATATGAATATATATATATACTCAGAATCGTCAGAGGAGATGCGTGTGTGTGTGTGTGTGTGTGTGTGTGTGTGTGTGTGTGTGTGTGTGTGTGTGTGTGTGTGTGTGTGTTGCGTACGTGTGAGTGCGTTTGCGTTTGCGTCTGGTTTAAGACACTGTTACGTAGAGTTGAGTATTATGCAGATATGCAAACGTAACATATATATATATATATATATATATATATATATATATATATATATATATATATATAAGGTTATATATATATATATATATATATATATATATATATATAGATAGATAGATAGGTTATATATGTATATAAGAACATGTGTAATTATGTATATTCTAACAGGAATTTTGTTTGTTAATTATATAAATGCACCAACATAATGTCTTACTTGTTGGCTGACCTTAGTTTTTTATGTTTACGCGGCAAATCACATAGCGACAGTTTAGTCCAGTCTTATCTGATATATACTCAGCTGGGAGCTAATGGAAGTAAATGGAGTGTATATTTCCGTATAAGAAACTAATTTGGTATGCGTTCATTCAAAGCACTTAATCCACTCTCTCTTCCGGCACAATGGCAAACAGTTTCATTTATAGTATTAATGTTTGGTGAGTCTTTTCTTCCACTTATTGTTACATTTTATCACAACATTTGAGTTCGAATACATTCAAAGTATTAACGGAATTAACGTGTATATAAGAATAAAGAAGTACATTCCGACAAGATGCTTGCAATTTCTATAGAGCAATCTCTCAGCGACAGCAGCTTGAAATATCCACTGAGGCCACTGGTTAAACCATACACATCAAGAATTAGACTGCTGCAAGGCTATTTCAATTTAGATAGATAGATCAAGAAAGATATAGGTACCAGCAGTAGCCTGATATTCAGTTCGTATCCCTATTCTTTAAGGTCCTGCAGTGATTTCGATCCTTAACAATACTTTCTTAATGTTCCTCTATAAGAGAATAATAAAAGTTTCATATATATATATATATATATATATATATAACCTACGGCTAAAAAAATAGGCTCACCAATCTTAGAAAAACTTTCTTCCGTTATAAGCATAAATCTGAGATAAAACTTATTAATTAGCCAAACTTCTTGCCTTCATGGATCATACCTCAAATTAATTACAAAAACTTATTTTAATTAACGATCCGAATTTATTTAACATATTGCACAGAAAAAACCGAATCACTAAATTTTGAAGCAAGAACTTCTGGGATCACTAAATATTGAAGAATTTTTTTTTTAATTCCAAGAATAAATCCCTATTAAGGGAATATATTTAAAAAACAGAAGTGATTTCCCTTTTTGATGACCGCCCAGACGTTGCAGTCCAAGAGATTTAAGTATATATATATATATATATATATATATATATATATATATATATATATATATATATATATATATATATATATATATATATATAAGTTGTCATCCGCTGTGTTATGATCGAAACGTAAAATATTTGACAAAATTATACGATTCCATTGTTCTATGGTGTACATGTTAAAACGATTTTCAGTGTTCCAGAAAACAGCAAGGGGAAATTAATGTATTTGAATCATAAATAAACAGCATCAATCTGCAAATTTAGTGAGATCGGCTACTTTCCTGCTCGTTCTGACTCCACATGAAGTTTATTTGTGAATTACCATGCACTTTGATAATCGTAGAAAAGAGTTTTATTGCCTGGCAGTAGCAGTCGAGCAAATAAGAGAAAGAGAGACGCCGCTCTACTTCGGGAGGGGTTAGAAATAGAAGGAAAACGAACAAAATTTCCGAGAAGTAGACTTCATTTTGATGAAACTACAGTGCACACATAAATCAGTTCCATTGTACTTGGAGTTTTCAGCTTTAATAATTTATTGGGGTTGAATTTACTGAAGGTGAGAAAGAAGAAAGAAAAAAAAAAGTAAATACTATATATATATATATATATATATATCCTCCGTTCATATGATTGGCCCAGTGTATAATTTTGGTAATTGAATATATATTTTAACTTATTCCTATATTTTCCAAGCCTTACACCAGATTTATATCTTGATTTTGGTTTGGTTTTGTTTTGTTTTTTTTTGGTTTATGGAATATTAATCATTGTAGGTTATTTAATGCCAAATATATTTTTATTCATATAAACAGTTCTATTTCAAACAATTCAGCTTAGTATGTACAGTTTTTGTTTACACTCAGTTAAATGCAAAAGCATTTTTATTTCAAACAATTCAGTGTAGCATAAGGGGTCAGATTTAATTTTAAAACAGTTCAATTTCAAACAATTCAGTTTATCATCAGTACAATTTAAATGTCAAGCAATTCTCTTTGACTCAATGATAGGACCCTGTCAGTTGCTACCACTTCTAGAGCGGAGGTAATAAAGGGGTACTCGACAATACCCGAAGCTCCAGCATTTCAAGAGCCTCACCAACAGATTGTTATTTGTTAGAAACAGGACACTTGTTGGGAGAGTATTAACACTCTGCTTAGATCCTGTCGGTGTATTCTACAGCCCCAGCCGACTGGGCCATCTATATATTGAGCTTTGTTTTGTTTTGTTTTTTTAGATTAATATTTTGATGTCTTTTCCCAACCTCTCACCAAGAACATTTTTAGAGGGATAATACTGACTTGAATTCATAGGTTTACCCTCTGGTATATTGGTAGTTCTGCTATTTACACATTGCTGGGAGAAAAGGGTCACCAATTCCATTTCCTATGGCAATAAGTCTTACGCTAACTGGTGTAGATGATGTTGATCATTTAGTGCAAGTTATCTTTTTATGAAAATAAATCATTTCTTTATACTTCAATGTTTTTCTTCTGTCCAATAACAATGCATACCAATTTGATGGCAAAAATTCAACTCATTTGGTCGTCTACAGAACAGTCCCTCCAAAATTCCTAATATAATTTTACAAATATTTCGAATTAGCAGAAGACGTAAGCATGGAATCTGATACATGTTGACATTGAAATAAACCACTTCAATACCAGAAATGTCATCAAAGTGAGAGATAATCACAAGTGTCTAGACATCGCCCAAAAACATTCACACGCACACACATACACATACACACACGGATACATACACATATATATAAATGAGCGTGTGTATTGGAAAAAAGCTTTAAGGACAAAAAATTACTTATACAATCTCTTATTTGTAAACAAGGATTGATAAGTGCCACTGAGATGTTACACAATATAAGACGTATCGTAAGCATAATTATATATATTCAACCTTAACACTGGATGTAGCAACTGACACTGGGTCAATTTTTAATCGGAGAAAAGCAGGTTTTCTTTCTCCCAAGCTAGTTGCCAGACCAAAGTTAACCCTTCTGTTTTTTTATTGCTTGAAAGGTAATTCATGAATTCAGACATTTCCCAAGAACATTAACAGAAAGGGAAACACAAACAACTTCAGTTATGATTTGCACTTGATGAACCAATTTCGTTTCCTATGACAATAATCATTAAGCTACGAGTATCTATCTATCTATCTATCTATTAAATTTTCAGTAATATATGTGTATTTACTTAAACCCTACACTCGAGCATGATGCGACTAAAGGTCAGTTTTAAAGCAGAGTTTATCAAGATTGAATCTAGAGGTGTCCTTCTGTTAGACAGATCGAGATGCCATGGTTGAATATCCCAGTCAGCGTTACAATTTACCCGTGGCTGCAGGGGTAATAATTGGATTCATACCTTTCCTAATGGTATCAGCGTTATGTGAAATGCACACAACCTTGTCCTGGATTTCCACTTGGTTAGGTAAATAATGAGTTATTTCTTCTTTGATAATTTCAATTTAATTGATAATAGAAGTTAAGGATATGCCAAAGACACAAAAAGCTATCATCCATGCTCTGTGGGAAAGTAGCAAGAGAGCTGTCCTCGTGGATGCTCTCAATCTGCCATCACGAAGATAACAAGATGAACTTGTTCAAAACGGTTCAACTGCGATTTCAATCCCAAGATCACAGGTACAGATGAACGTCTACTGAAAAGGATACTTATTTTCAATCTATTTACTTACTGTAGTAAAATTTCCAAAGTCTGGAATGATTCTTGTGTACAGGGATTCCATCAGATTGGATATGACAGCAGATACTAATTTCGAATGCACTACTAATATTAAAACAGAAATGAAAGCGTTCAATATTGGGCCAAGAATAATAATATTGGTTCTTTGATCAATGGAACCTGGTCATATTGAGTGATGAAGCTAGATTTTCTGTTTCCTTTGGTGATCTTGGCTCCCGTGTCTGGAGAAAATCCTGAAAGAGATATGATGCCAAATGTTTTTTAAAAAGCGAAAAATTCCCTCAATATGTAATTGTTTGGGATTGCATGTCTGCTTCAGTTGCGTTTAAATCAGGGCAATTGGCTTCCCAGTTCATCTTCCACGGTCCACTGAAGACTAATTTTTGCTAATACTCCGTAGGCTAATGCACTGCATATGAGAGCATTGTCTTACATAAATAGAATGGATTTCGCAATGCTGATTCATTTTTATCTAGTTCAAGTACTTTCCAAGGACCAATCATAATACCTAAAGAAATAACAGTCCAAATCAATGAACATCTTGTTGGCTTCTCAAGCTTTGATGACGATCTCGTCGATTTATGATCCATCTTTTGCTCCAACTATCGAGGGCATATCAAGATTCATTTTTGAACAAAACCTGCATGCATTCGTTCTTCATATTATATTCAGCCCATTTGAAACGCTTTTGTAAATTCATTTTGCACCATGAAGACGTTGTCATAGGTCTCACTGATGTCTCGACCCTTTTTCAGGAGTTGCCATTGTGTATATCTGAACACGGTTGTTTCCACAATAAGCTTGAAAATGTCTCTACAAGTCAGGCCAGGTATATTCACAGCTTCATTTTTAATTCGAGAAAAAGAATTCAAGGAAACAACTTCTGAGTACCCCATATCGACCCTCTTACGTATCTTCGTATGAGCTGCAAAAAACTTTTTTTTAACAATTTGGAGATATCTTTCAATTATTTTGAAAATTTCTTATCTTAATTTACTTTTTGAAAATTCAGATATTATAAGAGACCTATTGGAAGCGGTCAAGTCACAGTGTCACCCTTACTTGGATTATAAAGTTGGTTTGGTTTGGTTCGATGTCATATCAACCATTGTTGGTTATTTAACGCCAAATTAAGTTTATACATATATATTAGATATACATCATTTGTAAACATAAGTCAACAGAGTTAAACAGTTCGAAGTATTGCCATGTATTACTTAGAATCCAATTAAACATCACTCATTTCTTTACACACAGTTAAATGATCAAACAGATCTATTTCAAACAATTCAATTTAGCATAATTCAACAAAGTCAAATGGTTCCAAGTGTTGCTCTTGATTACTAACAATTAAACATCAGACATTTGTTTACACATATTTAAATGATAACTCCAGAACGGAGTGGATCAGATTCTTTAGAGTCATAATTAGTACATTCATTGGGTATCTTACTCCCTCTGCAAAGATGCAGTCAATGTATTCTTCAGCCTCAGTCGACTGGGTTGACGACAATGTAGCCACTCGTAAATATTCTGGAACTCTGAAATATCATGTCCTTTATGCAAATGGCTGCATTCTTTTTACTGTTGCTCAGAAACTTATTGTTTTTACACACCACGCGCATCTAATTGTTGTCATTATTCCGTAAACAATATATTAAATTCCAATCTTTAGTCTTTGGACAAAAAAGAAAAGAATATTTCCTTGTTAATAATTCGTAATATAATGATAAATGCATAATCTTTTCCTAAAATAAAAATAAACGGATTAATATTTCAAATCAGAAAATATAAAATCAAAACGCATATTATTAGGGATTATTTACCATAAAACACTATAACATTGAATTTATATCACAAAAAAATGTAGATATGTTGTAGTCCAAAAATAAATGCATTTTTATGTACATTCTTTGAATCTTAAGCTTGCTTACCGCTGGGTGAATTTGTTTTGTTCAAGATTAGTAATGCTAGAGAGTGTGGCAATAAGATAATGATTAATATCCGTTTCAATTGCACAATTTTCCGTTAGAAATATTGAAACAATATTCCTACTGCTGGGGAATACATACTTTTATTAAAAATGTTCTTTTACTCTATCAAGATATATATATATATATATATATATATATATATACATATATATGTGTGAAAGTTGAAAAATATATACTAAGGTTAATGGTAAATGGTGATTGTTGTTCAAAGTAATATATATATATATATATATATATATATATATATATATATATATATATATATATATGACTTTGTTTATTTTATTTACTGACCTATATTCGTCTGTCTCTTGTTTTCAGTAATCCTTATCTCTTCTGATTGCTTTTTGTCTGTTTGTCATTCCTTATTTTCAGTTGTATCTTTTTCTTTAGTGCTTAGTCTTCTTCGACAACTAGGGACAGACACGAAGCAAAAGAGAAATCAATTTGAAACGTTTGCCAAGTGCGGTAGTTTTTTTTTTTTCTTTCTTTAAGCATCAATCGATAAAAACCAATGCACGGGAGAATGAACGCTAGGCGTCCCGTTCGGAAATCGATACGATCAATAGCACTTTTTTGTCCAAGGACGAGCGAGCAGGCGCTTAAAATGTACGCCATGCGTGTCTCGCAGGAGAAATGCCCCAAACATTCTTCGTGCTTAAGTGGCAGAGTGATCAGATAAGAGGCGAAGTGTCATTGATTTGCCTTCTAAGTAGAGAAAGCCCTCGCAACGCGGAACAAAGGAAAATCATGGAAAAATAATAAACGCCCCGGCAATCTCAAGAAGAAAAGAAAAACATGCAAGAAATGATGAAGTAATGAATAATAATGATAGAAATAATAGGGCAATTTAAATTGGAAGAATCGAAGAAAGGATACAATAATGTGCATAGAAATAAGAAGACAATAACAATAGAAACTAAAATTGAAAGAAAATAGCAGCACAAAGATTGGTGTAGAAGCAGTATTAATTAGAATCTTGCTCCATCTCCAAGAATTTCTAACGTTGTGCTGCTGCTGTGCTGCTGCTACTACTACTGCTATAATAATAATAATAATAATAATAATAATAATAATAATAATAATAATAATAATAACTGCCTGAATACATCTAGCGACAGACTCGGAAGATCGCACAAGATGATCTGGAAAGGTTAAAAACAGGAAACCTAAAAAGAGAAACTAAATCTCTTTAAATTGATGCACAATGCCATAACTACCAATCAAAGCCAAAAGTACCAATACGCACCAGAATTCGCAAATGTAGGTTATATGAAAAAAGACCTGAAAAGATTATTTTATATGCTAATGCAACAAACTAGCGGAAAATGAATACAACACAAGGCATGACAGGGTGTAGAAGTGGCGATGACCTACTGGGAATGGTGCAAGAGATCAAAATTTGATTATACTACGAAAGGAAATATTTACAAATCAGAATCCGACTTGAAGTGTGAGATGCATAAAATTCTGTAGGAAAGATATAAGAAAGATACAATAAAGATTTAAGATACAATAAAAATGCAAGATACCAAAAAGATACAAGATACAAAAGCTCTAGAAAGATACAAGAGTTGCAGACCTGGTGTAAATTTAAAAAAAAGTCTTCTTGTGGATTTTGCTGTTCGAGCCAAACACAAAATGAAAATGTAAGAACCAGAAAGATTAACAAATATTTGGATCTTCTATGAGTCCTGAAAATATGTGACATTCAGACCAGGTGGTGTTGGTGCACTTGCAATAGTCTCCAAAAGTTTGGAAACGAGACTTGAGATAACTGAAAGTCAAAGAAAAATCGAAACTATGAAGACAACAGGAGTGTCCTGGAGATCTGTGAAGATTTCAGAGAAAGACCACCAGTTAAAGGTGACGTTGAAAACTGGCTAAGAGGGCAATAATAATATTAAAATGCACAAATGTCTAGGAGATTTAGAGATACAAACAGATCACCTAATCGCTGCTAGACAACCAAAACTAGAGATAGTTAACAAAAATAAAGATAAACTGCCGAATTGTGGACTTTGCCGTCCCGGCAGACCACAGTATTTTATTAAAAGAATGCGAAAAGAGAGATAAGTACACGGGTCTTACAAGAGTAATGAAAAAACTATGGAACATGAATGTAACAGTGATTCCAAGTGTAACTGATGCGCTTGATACAGTCATCAAAGGATTGGTAAAGAGATTGGAGGGAATTGAAAATAAGAACACGAGTGGAGACCATCGAAACCGCAGCATTATTAAGATCGGCTAAAATACTAAAATGAGTCCTGGGAACGTGAAATGGCATGCTGTAACTTAAACTCCGGTGGAAGACCATCAGTTAATGCTGGTTTGAAAAAATCCCAAAGGAGTATAAATGATAATAATGACACGAACGTGAAGAAAGCCTTCAAGCAAACATACACATAGTCTCACTGAAAAAAAAATTCCAGAAAATAGCTAATCGGAAAACGATAGTGTATATGAGTTATGGTTTTAAAATTCATGTCCATCCCTGAAAGATTGTCTGATCGACTGAGTTAATATTTAGAAGAATCAAGCATACACAAATGGATAACGGAAATTGAAAACTCTTGTCAATACTGCTATATGAATTCACCACATGGACTGCAGCTAATCGTACGGAGAAACAGTTTGACAGCAATTACACAAGAACGCCGCGAGATGTATTGGACAAGTCCTGGAGGCAACAGCAGCAGCTCTTTGGACACCTACCATCCATCACAAAACCTATCCAAATTTAATGAACCAGACATGCTTGAGAAGTAAGGATGAACTTATAAGCGATTCCCTCCTGTGGACCCCTTCAAATAGACGAGCAAAAGCAGGACGACCAGCTGGAACCTATATACAGCAGCTCTTTGATGTTACGGGTTGTAGCCTGGAAGTCCTCCCGGAAACAATAGACGATTAAGACGGGTGGCGAGAGAGGGTCAGGTAGATCCGTGCTGGCGGTGCAACATGGTGATAATGATTCTGAAGCAAGATGACCAACAAAAGCGAATACCTCAGCAAATATTGACAGATAACGTATTTACCTATGATGGGTAAAATCCAAACCTCACGGATAAGATTTGAAAAAAAAAAAAACTTGTATGCCATGGATTATTATTAGAATGACAAAAAGGATGCCACAATGCAACAGATGACCTACTCTGTGTAGATCAGAACATTTCCAGGGAGGTTTAAACAAGAAAAAGTATTGGCCTAAAATGGATCGACTACAATAAAGTCTATGATATGGTCCCACAGACTCGGATACAGAACAAAGTTAAAATGAAAGAAAGCGAAAAGATAGGCAAACACTATGCCTGAAAATGTACATAATATTCAATTATGTCAAAAATTTCATCACGAAATATATGGAAAGCTAGAAAGTAAAATTAACAGAAAATGGATACATTCTAACAGAGTTGAAAATCTGAAGGGGCATCATTCAAGGATATTCCCAATCGTCTCTTCTCATTGTGATAGCAATGATGGCACCCACCTATATACCTGGATATTCCTCTGCGGGCTACAAATTTACAAAATCGCAGAGCAATACAAACCATATTATGTATATTGATGATATAAAAATATCTGCAAAAAAGGGGAAAAACGCCAAACAAAACTGGAAACTCCGATAAAAACTTTCAGAATTTTAAGCCATGATATGGAAATGAAAATTTGGCATAGAAAACTTGTGTCTTACTAATAATGAAAAGTGCGAAATGAAATATTTAAAGGAATTGAACAGCCAAATCAGGAAAGAATCAGTGCACTCAAAGACAAGGAAAATTACAAGGAGTTGATAATTATTAAAGTTGATACCATCAAAAAGATAGAGAATAAAGAAAAAGTACGGAAAAAAGACCTTAAAAGAACAAGAAAACTTCCTTAAACCAAGCTCTGAGGCAGAAATCTTATCTACGGAATAAATATCTGACAGCTCCCCTTGTAAGATACTTTGAACCATTCTTAAAACGAACAAAAGATGAACTCAGACAAATGTATCAAACAACAAGAAAATTGATAACGATGCTCGAGTCTTATAGTAGGCATTCGATGTCCACACAGAGTAAGTTTTTGCATATCAGCCAACACAGCTGCATTAATGTGTATGAGTCTATTAAAGGACGTCGCTTATGAGTTTGCCCTTATTTCTCCCAGCCTTGCTCGTCTTAGGTATGTTTTGTGAGATGGAGGATAAATGGCCGTACATCTGCTTGTAGGGTTTGTTCGAAACAGTACGCAGCATCATCAAGTATATCTAGTTTTTCCTTCAAGTTTTTCATTAAAATCAAAGTGGTTCAACAATGCACATATATTGACACGGTTACAGTTAGGAAAAATTGCAGCTTTATTTTATCAGAAGGAACAGGTTTTCATATGGTCAATAACTTGTGTCTAGCGGCCCATGATTTATCTATGCGTACGTTGACATCACTTTCAGTTGATGAGATATTGCAATCGAGGTATAAACTAATGTACTAAATGTAGAAGTTTCCCATTTAATCAAATGATGGCACCATCCTATGGCTTATTAAATACTAAAACTCGATCAATTCCAAAATATTTGATATTAATCATAATTTCATATTTTCGACGTTTCAATGCTATCATCTCTTACATCGCATTTTTATATGACATTTTTCAGATACTCTTTTTATATAATAATAATGATAATAATAATACGAAGAAGAAGAAGAAGAAGAAGAAGAAGAAGAAGAAGAAGAAGAAGAAGAAGACACAACAGTATAGCAAATGCAGCTTATGTGGAGTAAACGATGAAACGGTTAATCATATTTGGAGCGAATGTAGCAACCTAGTATAAAAGGAGTACAATACTAGGCTCGACTGAGTGGGTAAGTTGATCTGCTGTGAATTATGCTAGAGACAGAATTTTTATCATACTACCAAATATTATAAGCATAAACCAGAATCTGTTTTTAGGAATTGAGAAACATAAAAGTGTTTGGGATTTTGTGATACAAGCAGCCAGAAGACTAGACCGAGTGTTGATTAATAATGAAAGCAAGAATTTTCCGTCTTGTGGATTTTGGCGTTCCCACGGATCGCAGAGAAAAAATCAATGACAATGAAAAAATTGACAAATACTTGGACCTTGCCAGAGAACTAAAAAATCTATAGAGAATCAGGGTGATGGTGATACAATTTTAATTGGTACGCTTGGAACGGCCCCAAAAAGCTTGGAAGAAAGAATTGAGGAATAAAAAATCAGAATGATAATGGAGACAATCCAGACTGTCGTATATTTGTGGTTGGCCAGAATACTTAGAAGTGTCCG
The DNA here is from genome assembly GCA_963585895.1 of Sepioteuthis lessoniana. Classification (NCBI taxonomy): domain Eukaryota; kingdom Metazoa; phylum Mollusca; class Cephalopoda; order Myopsida; family Loliginidae; genus Sepioteuthis; species Sepioteuthis lessoniana. Next base: position 77,507,499 of record OY757911.1, read on the forward strand.
GAAGACCTGAGAAGACTGTCACTCAGACTCCAATGAAAGATTAAAAAATAGTGAAATAATACTCACAGTTGTCCTATTTACCAACCCCTCCGCTCGGGCAGGATATGACACAAAGTCAATTTTTAAGTAGAATTTAACAGGTTTGAATTCAGTGTATTCCTTCTCCTAGACTAGTCGCCTCACCAAGACTGAAGAACCTAGTCTGCCGTACTATTTACCCATAGATTGAGGGAGAATAATTGGATTCATACCTTTCCAAAGGGTATTAGTACTATGAGAAATGCAATCAGTCTCGTCCAGGATTTGAACTCGTGTCGCCGTGTCCATTTCCTACAGCGAAAACTATTACACCACGGGCACCTCCAACTACAATACTATAATACTTACTGTTGTATAGAAATCAAGTATTCCTATTTTGACACAAATGACAAACAATTATACCATTCCAAGTATTTATTCACATAACGCTTCTACTAACAGTATGATGATACAAGTATATATTGGATATTTTTTGATTTGCAGGAATTTGAATTTTTACTAAGTAAAAAGATGTTCACCCAATTTCTCCCTCAATATTAATATTTGGAGATCTGCAATCTGATTCTTTAAGAGATGATAATTAATTCAATTAGAAAAATAGCTTTCATAGTTCTGCAATGGACTCAGATAGGAGTTTGGAATTGATTTTTAAAGGTTAAAGTGTGAATCTGAATGATCCTCTATCTCATTCTTTTAGGAGCATTGATTGTTTTACTTCGCCAGGTTTTGTGCTCACGCAAGGCTCCTTTGAGGCCATCTTCATTCTGTAGTTGACACTAACGACTTTTCATAATTTGGGCTGAGATTTGGTACAGAAATCAACCAAAAGTATCATAAAAGTATGGCAAATAAATGTATCACACAATGTTATATTTTTTGTAAATAAGTAACTCATATCATCTAATCAGCATTTAATTACTGTTACTCAATAATTGATTAATTGAATACTTTTTTTGTTTTTATACAATTTTTTATGTAACTCCACCCAACTACATTTTTTGTGTAAGTCCACCCAATTACGATTTTTTATGTAATTCCACCCGACTACGATTTTTATATAACTCAAGCCAAGTACATATTTCATGTAACTCAACCCAAAACGATTTTTATGTAACTCCACCCAACTACGATTTTTTTATGTAACTCCACCCAACTACGATTTTTATGTAACTCCACCCAACTACGATTTTTTTTTGTAACTCCACCCGACTACGATTTTTTTATGTAACTCGACCTAACTACGATTTTATATAACTCGACCCAACTACGATTTTTTATGTAATTCTACCCAACAATTTTCATTTTACTCAACCTAACTACGGTTTTTTTTTATGTAACTCCACGCAACTACGATTTTTATGTAACTCCACGCAACTACGATTTTTTATTTAATTCCACCCAACAAAAATTTTTATATTACTCAACCCAGCAAAAATATTTTTGTGTAACTCCACGTAACAACGATTTTTATGTAACTCCAACCAACTACAACTTTTTGAATTAGCTCTATCCAACTACGATTTGCTTATGTAACTCTACCCAACTAGTATTATTTTATACGAGGAGGTGAATATTCCAACAGAGTCTTATTAAAATTCATTCAACCATCTTACAAGAGATAGAAAACAAATCTTACTTTAAAAAGTCACCCATTTCTGCAGTATATATAATTCAAAAATCAGTCCTTGTTCTTTTTTTCTTTACATTATGTTTCGTCGGGTTTATACCCTAAGCTAATTTAGTTCACAAGATAAAGAAAAAGTTTCATCCTCTATTGTCATACCATTTGAATTCCCCTTCTGACATTATGCCATTATAATAGATTAGTAGACAATTTTTTCGGAGCGGTATTCTTGCTCTTGATGATCACTAGTAAAAAAAATACATTGACAGTGGTAGTGACTATATGGAAAAACAATGATTTGTAGCCTAAAACTGGTTTGTTTGTTCGTTTGTTTGTTTGTTCGTTTATTTGTTTGGGTTAATGACATATTGACCTTTGTACGTTAGTTAATGTCAAAACCTTTTTATATAAATAGACAGTGCTATTTCAAACGATTCAGTTTAGCATAAGTACACAGTTTAATTGTCAAAAACCTTTCTATTTCAAGGTATCAAGTTTATTCAAACAGTTCTAATTTTAAAAAATCAGTTTTGTATAAGTATAGTTTTCGTCTACGCATAGTTAAATATCAAAAAAGTTCTATTTCAAACAACTCAGTTTAGCATACGTACAGTTTCAATGTCAAAACAGTTCTATTTCAAACTATTCAGTTTTGCATAAGTACGCAGTTTCCACGTCAAAACATTTCTATTCAAGCAGTTCAGTTTAGCATCAGTACGCATTTTAAATATCAAAATAGTTCTATTTCAAGTGATTCAGTTTAGCATAAGGACATATTAAAATTCTTTTAACCCATAGATAGGATCCAATCAGGTGCTACCACACCGGGCCAGAGTGGATTTGGACCAATGACAATGAAATGGTGATCCGTATTCCCCAAATCTCCAGCATTACTGGAACCTCACCATCAGATTGTTTAGTGTTATATCCAAGACACTCATTGGTGGGGGGGGGGAGTCTTAGCCCTCTGCAGAAGTGCAGTCGGTGTATTCTACAACCCCAGATGGCTCGGCAACGTAAAACTTGCTCCTCACAGCAGTGTAAATGAGATCTCTTTAACTGCTGTAGTTTTGGGGAAAAGATATAGGAGGCTTTACTTTTGGAACAACATTCTTTCAATGAAATGTGCATCTCCGTAAAGAAAGAGATTCTTGTTTTGATGTACTTCGTAGGATCGACACTCCTTAACGCACTGAGCGTATGTCCAGGAACTTTTTTTAAGCAGAATTAATCAGAAAAGTAATATTTGTACGGAAAGAAAGCAAGAAGTGCTAATCGCACAGACGAGGCTAAATCCATGAAGCAAATAAGAAAATCTAATTTATCCTTGTAAAAATGTTTTAACACTTAGGGTAGGGCGCCTCGTGCCAAAGGGTTCACACCATCCTTTTAGTGTACTTTTTACATCACGATAAATTGATACCTCCGTTATATAGCATTAACTTTCAAAACTTAATCAACAGACTTGATAAGATAAGAGAATATGTTTTTTATTTGTCTGTCATATTTACTTTAAATTGTGATCAGGAAAAATTATTGTGTCAATACACAATACTTAATGAATCACACAACTTTAAGTTATAAACTTGAATTTTAATTGAAACGATTTTAGTTAGGCCCCTATTAAAAATCAAATTTCAAAGTGTTAATTCAATACGCCTGGCAAAAATCCTGTATTCAAGACATTTTTAAACAAAATATACTTTAGAATATTATCTTTCTTGAGGAAGGGTGAATATTTCTGCTACTTTATATCTGTATATATATTTTTAAAGACTCAGTCAATGTCTCCATTGAAAGTGTAGGAATGTTTCTTAGTCTTCTTATGTTAAAATCACTTCACAGCATTGAGGAAATCCAACCAAAAATGATGTGTGCTATATTTAACGGTGAGCTCTGCGCCACAATCGTTTCTGGCTACATTCCCTCCAATGCCCGTGATGAAGCGGACAGCACAATTCTCTATAAATAATTCTCTTTCCTTATTCGACTCATTACCAAACACAACATCTTAATCATATTTACCAACCCCTCCACTCGGGCAGGATATGACACAAGGTCAATTTTTAAGTGGAGTTTAACAGGTTTGAATGCAGAGTTTTCCTTCTCCAAGATTATTTGCTTCAAGAAGACTGAAGAACTCAGTCTGCCCTACTATTTATCCATAGCTGTAGGGAGAATAATTGGATTCATACCTTTCCTAAAGGCATTAGTGCTATGTGAAACACAACGTCTTAATAGTCGGTAGAAACATGAATGCTCAAATTGTCAAAGATAAAATTTATAAATTCTACTTACACTACTCGCTAAACTTAAATGGTGATTATCAAGTATATCTTTCACTTGAGAACAAGCTCGCATACCTGCAAACCAAATTCCAAAAAGGTAAGAAATATTATGAACCTACAACAACCCAAATAAATTTAAAGCGCTGCTAGATCGTGAATTTGTTAACAGAAAGAGGATAAATTACGCTTTGAATTACGAGGAATACTCCTCTTTTAAAGGAGAACCTTCCACTCATAGACTTGTCTCAGCAAAGATTCGTCTGAGCCTACACAGAAATAAGAAACAAATTGATAAAGCCTTAAGATATGAAAAATCTTCAATTAAAAATAGTGATATAAGTAATCAATATACGTTAATTGTGAGAAACAAGTTTGATACTTATCAGAAGATATCTGAAAGACACTCTGATTCATGAATTTGAAAACTTTGTTACCGTCAATATAGCAGTATCAACAGCGAACATACCTATCAAACAAAGAACCAAATGTAGAGTTCAATGGGAGTCACAAGCAGGTAAGGAAAAAGGAGATAACATGAAAAAAAAATTATTTAATGAAAGACACCCAACAAAATCCCATAATGCAGAAACTTAAGAAAGTCGACGGAGAATTAGCACACGCCAAAAAGAACAATTGAAATATATTCAAGGCAAACAGAATAAAATGAGGAATTTGGTTGAAGATAGTCAGTAACGAAAAGCATTGCAGAGAGCAACTGAAATAGGTTGAAAGAAAATCATCTCGAAACCAGAATTAATATCTGCTAGCCGAGAAGAAGGGTTTCAGAAATGGAAAGAATATTTCGAGAATCAGCAGGGAAACCTTCTTGAAATAACTGATAAAGTTTCCGGGATTATTAATAGCCAATTAGACATTAATCTTGGCGAGGTTACGGATGAAGAACTTGATGCTGTAATTAAAAAAATGATAAGAAAAGCAGAAAAGTGCAGGCTTCGACAAAGTACGAGAATAGAAGATAAGAAAAGTTACCGACATACTCGTTCGATTCGAAATAAAACACATTATATAAATGGAGAAAAGGCTGCATCACAAGAAAAGAAACGTTGGAATCACTTGGAAGTACAGAGCATAATTCTTACTACTAGAGGTACTAAGGGTAATAATGTCTTTCTTTTCAATCTTATATGTACTGAAATTGAGAAAATTCTACGGAGAATTGACAGATTCTAATTATCAGCCGAAAAATCGAAGGAGTACGCGCAAAAAATCTCGAAGAAACATTATTGTTCATAGATTTCTATACCTAGAGAAAAGATGAATTGAATACTACTAGCATATTATCTCTCTAAAGAAGCTGTTACCGCATTAATGATGTTTTACAAAAACACGAAAGAAATGGTTCCCTCATCTGAAGGCGATGCCGACATTATTGCCTGAGTATTGTAACGGGCCACTTTAGCACCATATCTATTTATAATCTGCCTTAATTACATACTTTGAACAAAAATGATAAAATAAATGGTTTTATACTAAAATAGGCAAGAAACAGACAATACCTCGCAGAAGGTATGATAGATGCAGACTACACAGATGATCTAGCGCTTCTGGCCATTATACCTGCCCGGGCCAAATCAATACTGCAGAGCCGAAGGTGAGTAACAGGATACATTGGCCTTAAAGTGAACACAAATAAAAAAAATACTTCATGTGTTTTAAAGAAGGAGACACCTCTAACTAAAGAGGGAAGTCTCAGAAATTAGTAAGCCATTCCCCAACCCCGGCAGCAATATCTCATTGACTGAAATTGATGTCGATATAAGCATAGCTAATGAGCAGACTGCTATTGACAGGTTAACCATCATATAGAAATCTGATGTCATTGCTATATCAAAAAAGGATTTCTTCCAAGCTGTGCCAATGTCACTGCTATTGTGTGGATGCACCACCTTGAGGCAAATGAAACTCATAAAAGAAAAAGCTTGATGGGAATAGCATAAAAAAACACATTTTGTTTTGATGAAATCCTGGAAGAAACTCATAACAAAATAATATCTGTACAGCTACTTACCTCCCATCTTAAGAAAATATCCAACAAAGGCGAAGAAAACATACAGAGTACTATAGGAGAAGTTTTTTTTATGGATACGCTAGCGTTGGTCATCCAACAAGGTTTAACATACATGAGCTCTGGATGCCGACTAGATGACCTATCAAGACGATAGGGACGGATAGCGAGAGAGAGTGAGAGAGAGTCAGGGAACTGTTGCTGTCTGCGTAACTTGCGTAAGACTATTACTCTGACGATGTCCTAAGGGCAAAATTAATTAAGGACAATAAAAATATTTTATATTTTGTTTCTTTATACATATATATGTAAGTATATATATATGTGTGTGTGTGTGTGTGTGTGTCTGTGTCTGTGTGTGTGTGAGCCTGTGTGTGTGTGTTTGCTCCTATTGAAATTCCGGTAAATTTACAAGATTGCCGTAACGCTTAGTTTTCACCAACTTCTATAATTCAAATGGTTTCTTTGAGACAATTTATAACAATGGAAAAATTCTAGGAAGTAACGCAAAAGTGTGAAAGACAATATTCAAATTCAATTTTATGGAGTGATTCTTTTACAAAGGGCCATCTCCAGAAAGAAAAATAAACTTCATTTCAGATTCGAAAATAATTTTTAAAGAACAGTGAACAATAAAAAAAACATTAAATGAACTATATCAAATGTTTGATTTTCATTGACATTAAAACATGATAATTCTAGGATTTGCAAGCCGATCGTTCTGTAACTGCGGTCTTGAAGTAAACGAACACTTATGATGACCTAAGATCTGAATATATCGAGATTAAAAAGTTATACACTTTGACTTATATACCTATAGTTTCGTTCACTCTGTGTCTACCGATTCAGTAATTACATGCCTTGATTTTTCTCTGTCTCTTTCCGTCTGTCTGTCTGTCTATCTGTCTGTTTTTCTTTCTCTCTCTCTCTCTCTCTTTCTCTCTCTCTCTCTATATGAGTATGCGTGTGTATGTAGGGAGTGTGTGCGTTTGTGTGTGTGTGTGTGTGTGTGTGTGTGTGTGTGTGTGTGTGTGTGTGTACAAGGGTTAATCGAAATATTTCTTTTAAACTGAATGTTTTTATCAGAATCTTTTTTTCCATAAATATTTCATTGTTTGGCATTTGTTAATAGTGAAATATTTCATTTTTCTAATCTCCCCAATATATTTCTTTCAAAGTTTTTCAGAGTGCTACGGGCTTAAATAGAAATCACTCATCAAAGTTTGGATGGTTGAGAATAATTTACCTATTGAAATTTACGAAATAATAAATGATGTGTATCAAGAAATAGGGTTTGAAAAAAAATGATTACAAAAAAGCTGTCCTTTCAAGTTTTAGGATTTAGCGACAATTATCCAATAACATCTTTCTGATAATTATGGCTGAACATTTAAGTCTTAAACCAGTTTTATTTCAAATTTAAATTGAAGATTTTTTTTTTCTGATTTAAGGAATTGCCTATAAAATTTCTGTTTAAAGTTGAAACTTTTCAAGTAAATCAATTGTGATGGGGCCTACCAGGTCCCAGAAGACTATCAGCATGATCTTCTTTATATGAAATGCCCTGAAATTTTTCTTTAGTCGTGAGTCTGGATGTTTCCATTAAATGGATTTTTCAGATCAGTCTCTCACTGTCAAACCCATGTTTGTAAACATTTTTGTCTAAATCATACTCTAACACTACATCAATATATATATATATATATATATATATATATATATATATATATATATATATATATATATATATATATATATATATAAACTTTCCTATTATATAGATATTTGAAAGTTGGCAGAGAAGTAAATAGGTTGACCACGATACTCTCTTGAAGTGTATACAAATGAAGTTCATTTTTCAACACCGTCCCCGAAGCGATCCACACAACTTCAATCGGAATTTCGGTTGTTGGATCCCATTGGTAAAAAAATAAGCAGTAGATATAATGTCATTGCATGACACTTTCAACCAACCAGTTTTCAAGGCAAACCTCATGAATGCGTTTGCCGATCCTGGGAAACCACGATTTACGTTGTGAATGTATAGCGTCAAGTTTTATGAAAATATACACATAACATTTTTTTGAATACTCTCATCTTTAAATTCGAAGCGTGGCATATATTTACTGTACACATTCCGCGTTCACTGAGTTGTTTTTCTTTTATCTGCATCTGTATCAAAAACGTTTTAAATAAGAAGACAAGAAAAAAAAATAGTAAGATAAAATAATAAGGCAGAGGGGAAGTATTGCAGTGTAAAGAATGTATCACGAATGGTTTCAGCAGGTTGAGGAGGGCGTTGGATAATTCAGTTTCCTTCTGATCTAAGCAGAACTGTTTGCCGAAGGGCTGCGAAATGGTTCGAGGAGGGGAACAGGAAAGAGGGTTGGAAACATATTTGAAAAGCTGAGCTCTACTATAAGACTTTGTTGAAGACAGCAACAAAAATGGTTCTACTCGAGAAGGAAGAGCGTTAAGAAATGAAACAAAATACTTTAAGAAAAAAAAAGTTTTTTTTCTTTTTGCTTTGCAGAGGAAATTTTATAAGTTTACCGAAATGTGTACACACACACACACACACACACACACACACACACACACACACACACACACACACACACACACACACACACACACACACACACACAAATCTCTCTATCTATGCTTTGACTGAATTATGCTCCACCTAATTTTTTTTAAAATCTTCGTATCTTTGATTAAAAAAAGATACACATTTTTTATTCAAAAAAGTTATTCTATTTATTGGATATATATATATATATATATATATATATATATATATATATATATATATATATATATATATATATATATATATATATATATATATTATTTTCATATGTTCTATTATGTATTAAGTTTGAATAAATCTGAACACAGTTTATACTTATTTATGGTTCGACAATTTTCGACCATCGTTTGTCAATTAGCTGTCGTAATGATTTGAAATTCAGAAAATTGTAATATTTTTAGTAAAAATTTTCCTAGCGTTCTTATGATTTCTGCTTAAAACAGTAATTAAAAAAATGGGACGTGATTCTGGATTATATATATATATATATATATATATATATATATATATATATATATATATATATATATATATATTGCAAATGAGGAATGAAACTTTGTATGCGGCATAATAACTGCAAAATTATTTCTGAACCAAAAAGGCTGTCTTCGTGTATACGCTGAAACTAATAAATTACTGGACAAAAATTAATCTAATTTCTATGTTTAGCCATCTGGACAAATTTATTTGATTTCATTAATCATCTGATTAACGACAAGTTGTAATATCTGCATATTTCCGAGTATTTTGACTTTTCCAGATTATATTAATCAATAAATGCTAAATGATTTTTGTCACTTGCAGACCAATTAGGCCTCGTGTGCAAACCGTAGTAAATAATTGCATTCCTAATGTTGGACTTAAGGTCAAATCATCTTGAAAAGATCTGTTATTGCTAGATCATCGAATTTTAGCAGAAATAAGCTGGTTCAGTACTTAGACAAGTAAGGGCTTAAGCAACTACACGTACTGTAAGCATCCTAAGGGGCTTGTGACATATCTAAACAAAGCTTAGTGACCATCAGCAACGGTCCTGAATGAGAGAAAGTTGAAAATATCACTGTTTTTAATTACTTTACGTTGTCTTGTTCACTGATCTCAACTTCAGTGCCTATGGTTCCTTCGTTGTCACCCATCTATTAAATAAACTGGCCCATCACTGTTTAACTTTGATGAATTAGCGACAACCAGAGAGAGATATAAAAAAAAACAGTAAAAAATAACTTGGATCAGTTGAGATAAAATTTTGCAGGTTCCTATATCTATGGTTGACTCGACGTTGTGATGTTAATATATTCACTCGTTGGCATTTATTTCTTGCAGGCTTACTGAGAGAGTTCTTCGATGTGCACTGGAAATTAGACAGCTATGAATCATTAAGATTACCGGAGTGAAATACTGTAGGTAAGCTGACTGCAATCTCTGCAGTTTTGAGTTTTTCCCGCGTGGACAGATTTACTCGAAGGTCAGTAAGTACTGATTTTAGTTCGTTCCAATTATGAGCTGAGAAGATGCACAGAATGATAAAGACAGAATGATGACAGTTCCCTTTGGAGATGTTATGCACACAGGTGGATAAAACTTGTCAGATGCTCAATCCACGTGTCTTTATTTGATACTGATTATTGTTACACCAAATCTGATAAATTCCTCGTCAAATATATTCTTACTTGACAGATGAAAATCTAAATCGACTCTTTCAAATCCCTGACTTAGAGTTGCTCTTTATGACAACATAAATATACAGAGAGTGTACAAGATGCATCGAGAGTGAAACAGCATTTATCAAGGAAGACTGATTTGATTTGGTTTATTTAACGGTATATCAACTCCTTGTCGGTTATTTAATACCGAAATTTGATTCATTTATTAATTATTATCATAACTGTATTTTCGACGTTTCACGGTAATAATGTTCTTCTTATTGCATTTATCTGCAATAATAGTCATTTTTTTGCGCTGTTATATAGTATCAGGTATTTCATTGATAAAATTAATTTGCTGACGTTTATGATTTCAAGTGTTCCGAATTAATACTAAAAAATATATTATGGCTATATTTTCAACGTTTCATTGTAATCCCTTTCATAGAGCAATTTCTATTTGTCTAAAGCGCTCTGTCTGCTGGGCCTGTAGAATATTCCGATTGAATCTCTGCAGAGCGATAGGACCCCTTCCCAAATGAAGCTTATCTGTTTGCTGAGGGGTGTGACCTGTAATGCTTCAGGACGTGATCATCGTGGCTGAGCAGTCCTTGACCGGGCAACCGAAATGGTCAAGGAATTTACAACACTCTAATTCGGCAGTTACTGAGCTTGGCAGGTTGTCAAAGAGATTTGATCCGATTAATTTGCTAATAATGTTAAGCCCTAGTACTTTTATGATTGTCCCGATCGTATTCCTCAAATTGCTCTAGTAACAAACATGTAAGTAAGTAAAGTTGGCTACTGTAGTCGAGGGCAACCAGAAGGCTCCTTTTCAATAGCTACTACACCCAGGTGTAGGGAAGGGCGCTACTCCTTTCCATTGATTACTCCACTTTATCCTTGATACGCACCTTATATAGCTGAGTGTTAAGCAAGGAGGTATCAAGTAGCATTTTTAAAGTTTTGGTATGACCCGACCTGGACTCCCGGACTATTCACGAACACTCTACCTACTATGCCAATGAGAACCGGGCAAACAAGTACCCAACATTATTTTATCTTTACAGTCCTAGAAGGCAGTGGCGGAGAGTCAATTATACCGAAATTGCAATTCTTGAAACCTTCTAAACTATGTGCAAACAAATTATTTATATTACGTACAATTATTTGTGTTAAATAGCAATACTTGAAACTATTCAACTCTATGCAAACGAATGAATAATACTGAATTGAATTTTTAGTTTTTTGGTGATGGGAATACTTGAAATCATTTAGTGTTTTGCGTATGACATTAAATTGAATCTGATAGTGAAGCTTTAATCTTGGAATTCGGGGAATGAGGAATATACCTTCATTAACATTACTCTCAAGTTCCCTCTAACCCTGAGTTGTAGTATCCATTAGGATCCCGTCAATTGGTCAATTAGAACTGTTCAATCATTTACTAGGGATTATTATTATTAGTTATTTGAAACCATACTGTTGTCTGCAAGTGGGTATAACATATGCATATTTTGCCATCTTGACTATTGTTTCGCGCAAGTCTTTTCTGACCCAAACAGATGGCACTTGTTATGGTTTCATCCTAGGGGCAAATTGTATAACCATTTATCTTTGGGCAAAAAATAACAGGTGTTGAATTGCATTGCTAGTATTATAAGCAATATTTGAAACTATTTGACTGTGTGCAAACAAATGAATAATGTTGAATAGAATAATTAGTGTTAAATAGCAATACTTGAAACCATTTATTTGAGTGCAAATAAAATTATTAGTGTTTGATTGTAATACTTGTAACCATATAACTGTGCAAGCAAACAAGCTTTGGCTTGCTTTCAAAGTTATCTACCTACATAATGCTTATATTTTCATTCGAATGTTCCTATTTAATAATACTAATAAAACATTAATATATTTTCAACATTATTTTGCGATAACTTTTCATCGCGGTTTTTTTTTATATTTGTCAATAATCATTTATTTGCATACAGTTTTATAATATGACTGATTCCATCTAATGCAAATACTTTGCATAAAATATGATTTTAAATATTCCTCGCCAATATTTATAATACATTCACAAATCTATGGTTTGAAGAAACTATTCCGGTTTAATAATAACCATTTTTGCGCACAGTTGCATGGCATCAAGTATCCTTATCTCATAAGAATAATTTAGAAACAGAACTATTTTACTCATAGATAGGATCATCACAGGTTCTAATACTCCTTGGAGCAATGGTAATTAAGGGATATTCTACACTTCCCAAAGCTCTCGAACTGGACTGTCAGCAGATGACACAGTTTAGAGTCATTCCAAGGACACCATATTTTTTAAGTTGGTTGGTTGGTTGTTTGGCTTTTATGGCATATCAACCTTTATAGGTTATTAAACGCCAAATCCATTTTACACAAATAATCAGATCTATTTCAAACAAGTCAATTTAGCATGAGTATACAGTTTAATTGTCAAAATCATTTCAATTTCAAGCTTTTCTGTTTATTCAAACAGTTCCAATTCAGCTAATTCGGTTTAGTATAAGTATAGATTTGGTTGTAATAACACAGACTATTTCTCTACGCGCAAGATTATAACCCCTTGGCGTAGGAAAACATACACACACTCTGTGCATTTAGAATAAATATGCCTTAACTAAAGCTTGCACGCCTTATGTTGTCTTTAAACCTATAAGCCTAATAATGAATACTACCAGCCACAATAACAATATATTATATGGTGGCAATGGGGATGATAAGAAAAAAGACATTTAAAGCTTAAAAAGCAAAAACAATATTTAAAGGTTTAAAAAATGAAAACAACATCTAAAGGATAAAAAACAAACCCGAAAATCCGTGTAGAAAGAAACAAACCCAAAGACTCAGAAAGCCCAAACAAACCAACTGAGGTAAAAAGCAACAAAACGTATTTTTACAGAATTTCAAGCAAAAACCTGTCAGGTAAATAATTCAAGCTCCTTTTTAATTATTGCCACGTGCATAATTTTTTACGTGAGACCGCCATCTTGAATTTGTATATTTTTTTGTAAACACGTTCAACGTAGAACATTTATAATGGCTGATAATGATATCCCTTATATGGACTAGCAATCCTCAAATCTCGCTGAAACATTTAAATTGTTTAAACAGCGGTTGAAGATATATTTTGTTATCAATAAAATAGAAAAAAAGAACAAAAAGTTAACTCCATACTATTGAGAGTTGAGAATGAAGATTTAAAAAATACAACACCTGGTTATTAACAGGGGAAGAAAATCGTACCCGTAAAATTATTTTTAATAAGTTCATTGACCACCTCGAACCTAAAGAAAATTTCAGAATAAAACATTTGAAATTAATGACTTATAAACAGGAAGCTGAAGAATCGTTAGACAACTCTGTCAACAGATGCAGGTAAATGACTCAGAGATGTTCGTTAACAGAACATAAGCAACAACAACGGATAACAGAACTTATTATCGCCAGTACTTCCATTGCAAGCTTCCAAAAGGAATTACTAAGAAAAGACAAACATAAAAACTGGAAGAAACTGTTAGTATTGATAAAACATATGAAGATTCCAACATTCACATAAAATAATTGAGAGCTATGGTGAATAATAATAATGTTGATGATACTAATATACAGGTCATAAGAACACCAACACCTTCTACTAATTCAAATAAATGTCTCAAATGTGGTAAAAGCCATGATTTTCACCGTGAAGCTTGTCCAGCATTCGGATCAAAATGCAACACATGTGGTAAAGCAAATCACCGGGCATCATTATGTTTGTCAAATGGAACCAAACGAAAACAATGGCTGAGGTCACAAAGCAGAGAACACAAAAAAACAAAATCTCACAATTAACCACAATATAGGAGAAAACAGTATGGGAAAACTGATGCAGTATACAACAACAAAGAAGCTGAGGAACAAATGGAAAGCCTGGCGTTCAATTGAATTAATATGACCAAAAGAGATGAAGCTTTCGTACTCATTAACATTATATTGCTAAATAGAAATGGCATCTACAAGTTGTGTCTGAAGATCTACACAGGGACACAAGGGAACACCCTACCAGTTTCTACATTCCGTAGATTATTCCCAGAAAAACTGGAAGCAGATGGTTTCCCAAACATGAAAAAAAACAATTTATCAGCAAAAAAACTGATAGCTAATAACGGCACACCAATAAAATGCTTTGGTATCATCAAAATACCTTGTCATTACAACAAATCAGACTGGCATGTCAGCACCTTCCACATTGTGGACGTACAAGGTCCAGCTGTGCTACGGCGTCTATCACTGGAACAGCTCAAACTAATTACCCTTCACTGCACAGTCAAGAAAGAAAAAATGTTCTAAACTCCTGCAGTAACACGGATAAATGCAACCAAAGAACTGATGTAGATGTATCCTGATCAGTTCAACAAAATTGGCTCCATGCCAGGTGCAGTCAGACTATCGGTCAACAAAAATTTACATCCATATATATTGACGCACCTAGAAAAAACCCAGTTGCACTTAAAGACTATATAAAAGAGGAGCTTAATAACATAGTCAAAAATAAGATAAGAAAGGTGACTGAACCTACAGACTGGGTTTCAAGTTTAACATTTTGAGAATTTGCCTAGACCCAAGACACTTTAAAACAGCGCTCAGAAGACCACACCATGTAACACCGACCATTGAAGAGCTAACATACAATTTTATAGGCGCTAATATATTCTCTAAACTTGACGCTAAAGCTGGTTATTGGTCTATATATCTTGACTCCGAATCTCAGTTGTTAACAACGTTCCAATAGAATTATGGCAGGTATTACTTTCAGAGGTCACAATTCGGATTGAGCGTATCACCAGACATCTTCCAAATCAAGATGGATCAAATACTTGAGCAAGTTGACGGCGCTATAGGAATCGCTGATGACGTCGTTGTCTTTGCTAAATCAGAAGAAGAACTCGATAAGATTCTATACAGGCTCATGCAAATAGCCGCCGAAAATGATATTCTGTTTAATTCAATAAAATGCAAAATCAAATCAAGAAGCATATCTTTCTTCGGAATGATATATTGTGAAAATGGTGTCAGCCCTGACCTAGGAAAGCTCAAAGACCTGTAAAACATGTTGTACTCTACATGCAAAAAGAGCTACAAGAATTCTTAGGTCTTATCACATACCTATCACCGTTTATTCCTAACCTGGCTGACAAGACACATACTCTACGAGGACTGTTGAAGAACGATGCACCCTTTTTGTGGGAAGAACACCACAAGGAATGTTTTGAGAAACTCAAAACAGTAATCAGTCAAGACTTAACGTTAACGTACTTTAACACAACTGAAATACCAGTATTACAAACTGATGCAAGCCTTGAAGGACTCGGAGCTGCACTAATACAAAACAAAAACCTATCGCATATGCATCAAAGTCTCTAGCAGACGCAGAAAAGTGATATGCATGCATAGAAAGGGAACTTCTTGCAATTGTATTTGGTGTCCAAAGATTTCAGATATATCTATGAGAACGTCAATTTAAAGTACTCACTGAACATAAGCCACTTGTCATGATACTACAAAAGCCACTAACCAGTGCACCTCTTAGATTACAGCAAATGATATACAGGGATCTTAGATACAAATCGAGTACATTGCAGGACAGGAAATGACTCAAGCTGATACGCTAAGCCGTCTCCCTGGCTCTGAAAATACCGATACAATAAACCTAGGCTTTAGAGCAGATTTGGTCAGATTCAGGAGTGAACGCCTGAATGAGATAAGAAAAGAAACCTAGGCTGATCCAGTACTCGATCAACTACAAGGAATCATAACAGCAGGATAGCCAGACTCAATTAAGAATTTACCACCGGTAATACGGTCATACTAGCCATACAGAGATGAACTATCAGTCAACGATGGTATCATCATGAAGGGATCAAGAATTATTATTCCTGAAACCCAACAAAAAATTATCTTGGACCAGCAACATTACAGCCATCAAGGTATTGAAAAAATACGTCTTCAAGCAAGAGATGCTGTATACTGGAAGCGGATTAATGCAGATATCGAGAACTTGATTAAAAATTGTTCAATATGCCAGGAAGACCTTTTGGAACAACCAAAGGAAACTTTACAGTCACATGACATCCCTAGCAGAGCATGGGAAGTTGTCGGCACAGATTTGTTTAACTGCAATAATCATGAATATCTGATAATTGCTGATTATTACAGTAAATTTCCAATTATACGGAAAATGAATGGCCTGAAAACAAGCAATATGGTCATATCAACAATGAAGCGAATGTTCTCTGAACATGGTATTCCCAGCAGAGTTGTTAGTGACAATGGACCACAGTACTCCAGTGAAGCATTCAAAGAATTTGCCCAACAATGGCAATTTGACCACATCACATCATCACCAAAGTTCCCAAAATCAATTGGTTTTATCGAAAGACAAATCCAAACAATTAAAAGAGCTCTAATTAAAGCTAAGCAAGCAGGAAGAGATCCTAACTTAGCAATGCTGTGTTTGCAAACAACACCAATCAACCACAACCTTCCAAGTCCATCTGTACCCTTAAACAATCGCATTTTAAGATCAAACTTAATTGTCAAAGTTTCAACCCCAAGATTATCCAACACTGACCATATCCGTGAAGAACTGAAACACAGACAAGATATGCAGAAAATATATCAAGATAGAACAGCTCATGATCTACCACCACTTGTCCCTGGGCAAGATGTACATATATTGGATAACCAAACTGGGAAATGGAAACCAGCAACTATCACAAGTAGATGTGCAGAACCCAGATCATACACCCTTCAACTCCCTGATAGATTACCAAAAAGACGAAACAGAGTCCAAATAGGAGCAGCATAAATATCCAGCCATAAACAGGTTCGATTTAATGACCACATCACTTCATTGCAAAAAGGACTCACTCATACAAACAACATCTCATTCCAGAGAAGTAAAAAAACAGCCAACATGCAACACAACAAGAAGTGACCGTGAAATACACAGAACAAAAAAATAAAACAAATAAACAAGGAATATAGCAACACCCTTCTTTTCCATTGGTAAGGGGTATGTAATAATAACAGACTATTTCTCTATGCGCAAGATTACAACCCCTTGGCGTAAGAATACATACACACATTGTGGATTTAGAATAAATATACTTTAACTAAAGCACGCACGCCTTATGTTGTCTTTAAACCTATAAGCCTAGTAATGAATACTAACACCCACAACAACAATATATTACAGATTTTGCTTCCACACAGTTAAATGTCAAAACAGTACTATATTAAACAATTCAGTTTAGAGTAATTACAGTATCAATATCAAAAAACTGTTTCATTTCAAACAATTTAGTTTTGCATAAGTACACAGAGTATGCAGTTTAGTTCTATTTAACTCATAAATAGGGCCCTATCTTGTGCTACCATTCCGAGCCAGTGTGGACCTAGGAGCAATGGCAATGATGGGGTACTCTGCATTCCACAAATCTCCAGCATAACTGGAACCTCACCATCAGATTGTGTAATGTCATATCAGGACACTCATTGGAGGGGGTCTTACCCATCTGCAGAGGTGTAGACTGTGTATTATACATCCCCAGCCGACTGGACAACTTTTTTTTTTAAATTTAAGATTGAGAGAATTGACTTTTCTCTCGAAATCACAGTAGACATTCTAATCTCAGTCGACAGGATTAACCAAGAGAGAAATAAACAATGAATGAAATTTTTTTTTCTTTTGAATGTCCACTACCATTAAAATAATTTTTCCACCGTATATTACATAAGTCGAAATACCCTGAAACATATTAGCACAGTCGTTTGGGACAGTAGAATACACCTACTACCTCTATACAGAGGCGTAAGACCCCACCAACTAGTATCTTGTATAGGACATTAAACTATCTGATAGCAAGACTTCTGTAATGCTGGAGCTTTGGGAAATGCGGAGTACCCCTTCATTGCCATTGCTCCAGAACGCAACCTAATGACAGGGAAGCAGATATAAAAGAAAGAAAGAAAGGAAGAAAGAAAGAAAGAAAGAAAGAAAGAAAAGAAACTAAGAAAAATAGAATTAAGAAAAAAATACTTGAAAGAATGAAGAGGTGCACATGAGAAGGAAATAAAGATATAGAAATTAAAAAGAAAAATACATATGAAAAATCGATTAAATAAATTAATAAAAAACGTGAAAATTTGTGAAGATATTTCAACGTAAGGAAATGCTTAAAGTGAAATTTATTATAAAAGTATTGAAAAATAAACTAACTAAAAAGAAGAATCACCAACTCATGTTCCAAAATAAGAGATTAAAATAATGTTCCTCTTTCCAATTTTGCTTTGAGATAAACCTTTGTTTTCTTTAGTGTATATCTAACAGAATTTCAGAGGTTTTAATTTGTTCACTTTATTTCCATATTTTCAAAAATCCAAAAGTAAAAATCTCTCGAAACAATATATGCTTATTTACAGTAAACAAATGAGATAAGTTTTAGTCCAAGTCAAAAACGTCGTAAGAGTAACTTGAAGCCGATCATTTTAAATCTTATTTTTCCGAGGTAAGTATCATTAGAGAAAGTAAAATTTTTGGTAAACAACATTTTGATTTTTTCAATTAAATCCCCACTTCCTTATTCCCCAATGACACGTGCATCAGGAAAATGAGGAATAAAAATATTCGACTTCGGATCAACTTTACTGCACTTTTAACCTATACATAGGATTTATAGTTATTTACGTAAGATTTTTCTTCTCTGGATTTTTTAACGTTTATTGATGTATTTTAGTCAGATTCTCTGCCAAAACGACCACGGGCTCAAGTCGTTTGATGTCAGCAGGATATTTAGCTTTGTTTGAAAAGATTGCAGCGGCTACATTAATAGTTGGCATCTTATTTCCTAACATTTGTTTGTAATCTTTTAACAGAAAGGTAGCCTTGCAGAAATAATCAAAAATATTTTCGCTGGATAAATATGCTGCATCAGTTGATGGAAAACTTCAATTTTAATACCACATTCAACCATCTGAAGCAGGCATAGTCAGCGTTTTTTAAGAACCTAGCCTCATGAGACATGGCTCACCATCAATGGGACTGCACTGTTATAAAAAATCTAGGAAAATTTACGTATACGGCACTTAAATCATTTTCAATGCTGATGTCAATAAACTTTGTCATATCCTTTGAAATTGAGAAACGTTCAGTGTTTTTATAAATATTTGGTTAAAATATCTTTTCTGTAAAAAGTTGAAGCATCGGTATAACATTATTATTGATATCAATGGGAATTTAAATTGTAAATGTATATTTAACCATCAGACAAATAAATTTATTTGTTACATTTTGAATTGAAACTTAACGTTAATATAGAAATGTACAACAAATTATTATGATCGGTTTCTAATTTATTCATTCGAAAAGATAACTAGTAAGAACGAAACCAACAAAATTGTTATAAACGTTGTTTTCTTCGAGAAATGAGGCAGGCTACTCAGAATGTGCCGCTGGCCGCATTTTACCAATAACTGTTTTAAAAACTTGCAAGCTGCCTAGTAAAAAGTTCTAAAAAAATTGTTCACCTCTTCTTCACAACCTGATATCTCTGCGCTTTCTGGCAAAATAAAACCCAAAAAATATTCATCATATATTTAAAAAATTGTTTTTCGTAATTTTTTAAGTAGCATGTATTAAGTAAATCGTATAATTCAAATGCCTGCCCTCCATTTTTACGTGATTTCAACCGAACTTTTAAGAATTCGTAGAGTTATGCCTTGATATACAGGATGTTTCAGAAAAAGATATAATTTCGTAATCCGATAATGAACTTAATCCTCGTTCAAAAGAGTTCAAATATTAATAATATATGTTGAAACTTCTGTCATTCATGTTTTTTTTTTCTTTTCAAAGATTGAAATGCTTTTCGCTGAAAAAAAGAAAAGACTTAATAATTAAACATATACTTTTGACTTATCTCCACACTTTAAAATTTGAGATCATTTAAACGAGGGTCCGTCATCAAACGAAATGATATCAATATTTCTGAAACACTCCGAACTTCATAAAGGATTTCACATTTTTAAACATTCTGTATTTTCAACTATACTCGAAAATCAGTCGAAAATTTGTTTTTACGTAGGATACATCTCTTATTGAAAACTCGCTATAAAAAGTTATTCATCTCACACTCAGCATCGGTAACTCACTCTCTTGTTATACATAACGAAAGTCAGATCTCTCTCTCTCTCTCTCTCTCTCTCTCTCTCTCTCTCTCTCTCTCTCAGTCTGTCTGTCTCTCTCTCTGCTCTTGTGGTCCTATGCTTGACATGGTATTTGCCTTAGTTCCCGAACTACCACATGGATTTCTAGCTTGTTGTTTTAACAACTCTCTCTGTGTCTACCCTGTGTTTGAAAGATCCACTTGTTGGGGATAACTTAATCTATTCGGAACTTCTGACAGTCAGAGTGGTTGGTTAAAACAAGTTGCTTGGGTGTTGGCAATTCAAAGACAACTAAAACTCTCCGTTAACAGATAACCAATATTTAGTGAAACATATTGTGAAGCAATAATATTTACAATAAATATAACGAAATGGTATCTCTTTTTTCTGCTGAGAGAAAAACTAGTTGAGGACATTGGCTGGTGTTGGCTTCCTATGTTAATCAGTCTGTTAATTTTTCAGAGAGAGGTGTTTTCGCTTGAGAGGTTTTAATACTTGGAGAGACTTCTTTTCTTATCATCCTGTTTTCGGTATCGTATTCGAATGTTCTCCCTATGTGATCCCTTAAAGAGTTATTATTAAAGAGAACAAACATTTCCGATTGGCTAACCAATCATTTCGTATTTTTCTACTACTTTATAATTGGCCAGCCAATCAAAAGTTCTCATCTATGTCAATGGTAAGGTAATCCCTTTTACGAATCAGTGTTTAATTTTTCTTTCAATCAAGCCTCACAATAGGGGCTTGGCTTATTGTCATTGTACACACCTTTTGAGCGGAGGTATTAGTTAGAAATAAGACATAACGAAAGAATATCAAGTTATCCATCTGGCGGGAGAGAAAGAGAGTTGATTTCCGTTGACTGTGCATTGTGGGATTGTAGTGACTGGAAGAACAGATACATGAGAGGAAGAACAAAGAAATACTTACAGTTGGCCATGACACACACGGACGTGCATTAGACTGTTGCACATAACTTTAAAATGGCTTATTTTCCTGTGCAAGAGATGCATGTCTCGGCCTGCAGTTAAATAAATCTGATTGTTTTCTTCTACACCACAAGTACATCTCTATTCAGTTTTGTTTACACATTTTCCCTTGTTCATGAAAACGTAACAGGAGTATACATTTTCATAATAACCGTTCGTTTAAAAAACAGAATCAAAAATAGATTTGACCTTTTGATTTCGACAGGTGGACAGAGGTTGATTTGGGATGTTATGAGTTTAAATTGGTCAGCGCACCAACTGACCTCAAATAAAATTATTGCTACCAGCTTATTTTGATTGTTCTGACAACTTGAAAGTGTGCAGAGTGCAAGTCTTTACAGACCTTTGCAAATCCCTTTTGAATTTCTTTATGTGTTCTCATATATAAATCTGTATTATATTTTTACGCTTAAAATACCTTTCTGACTTTTTAAGAAAACCTGTTCTTTTGAAAAGTTTTAGCACGAGTGAATACTTCGTAATGTCTTACACTTTGTCTTGGCTTAGTGTCAAGCTGGTAAGAGGTAATATATTTCATTTCAACGTTTGGTCAACCTAAAAAGGGGTAGAGGTTAAAAACATATATAACTGAATTTTGGTTAATACTACCTCTCTAAATCATAATGGGTTATAAAATAATTAGTTTGAAATATTTATCAATTTTTTTAAGAGATTTTCGAGGGTATCAGAGATTTCCAAACAAATCCGAGGCCATATTACGTAGAGTCAGTTCAGTATAAACAATATTATTATATTTATATAATTTTTCAGTTTTTCCCTTCAGTTTTTTTTATGTCTTTGTTCAATTGTTTTTCTTTCGTTATTTACTTCTTCTGTTATTCTATCTTTACTTATTTCGTAGTGCTTGTATTCATATTTACATTTTATTCGACCATACTTGTTCTTTCTTTCTTTCTTTCTTTCTTTTATTTATTTATTTCAAGTTCGTTTTCTTACTTCCGTTTGTACTTTTTATCGATTCAATGTCGATATATCAAATTAAAGAAAATGGCTTCACTATAAAAACATGCAATCAGTAGACGATATCTCGCAGAAACTATAACAGATACATACTATGCAAATGACATAGTGCTTCACGCAAATACACCAGCCCAAGCCGAATCCCTGCTGAAATAGCCTGGAGCAGGCAGCAGGAGGTGCTGGCCTCAACGTGATACGGACAAAACAGAATACATGAGTTCTAATAAAAAAGAGATATCTTCAGCCTAAATGGCAGTTTTCTGAAATTAATGAAATAGTTCACGAACCTCGACAGCAGTATCTCATAAACTGAAAGTAATATTAATATGCATCTAGCGAAGGTATGGATTGCTATTGATAGGCTCTCTATCATAAAGAAGTCTGATCTATTCAATAAAATAAAATGGGATTCCTCCCAAACAGAGACAATAATACTGTACTGATATACCACATTGACGATGACAAAAAGTATTGAAAAAAGCTAGATATGAACAATACAAGAATGCTACGATCTATATTGAAAATAATCCTGGAAACAATACCCCATGAAATAACAGCTACGGCCACTTACCTCCCATATCTAAAACAATCTAAATACGCTGAACTGGACATGCGGAATTCTGCTGCAGAAACAAAGTTGAACTGATAAGTGACATTCTCGAATGCATCCGCTAACATGGACGTGCCTATGTTGGCCGACCAACAAGAACTTACCAACAACAGCTCAGTACGGTCACATGATGTATCTGGAAAATCTATCAAGAGCAATAAATGATAAGACCGAATGGAGAGAGAGAGAGAGAGAGAGAGAGAGAGAGAGAGAGAGAGAGAGAGAGAGAGAGAGAGAGAGTCAGGTAAATTCATGCTAGTAGCTTGACTTGATGATGATGATGATGATGTCGACGACCTCTCATTTTACTAATATCCACAAGAAATACAAAGCAAACATCAGAGGGTTTTTAAGTTGGATAAATAATTTAAGATAAACATTTTTGAAGATAAGGTATTTTAATCAGAAACTGTATTTAGCAGTTATTATAATTTGGATGGCCAAGGCAAATAAAATGTTAAGAGATAAATATATCACGAAACTTAGTCAGCAAATAAAATCGCAAAATCTCAAAGGTGTGCTGTAGCAATTCTGAATGAGGTAGGTAATATTTTTAAGTATATTTTTTCCAAAAGTATTTGGATAGCTTAAAAAAACAAAAATCAATAAGTGTTTGTTTTATTACATGGGGGAAAAGTAGAAAGTCTGTGGCTTATTTATAGGATAGAGAAATAATTTTTGAACTGGTTAATATACTTTCATAAAACAGAGAAAAAAGTTATAATCTTTTAGAAGTTTGTAGTTTATTTACTTTTATTAAATAAAATGGACGCTCGTATTGCATATAGGTTAACGTCGCATAAAATAAAGAAAACAATCGTTCGAATTATTTGGTTGGTTTTTCGTCACACCAACTATTATTGGGTTATTAACTCCTGAAGTCATTTTTTATGTAAGCAATCATATAATTTCAATTAACTGATGATCATCCTTTGTAAATACTCATAGGTTCAAGTATGTCTACTTGTTTAGAATAAATTCCAAAATATTTAATTGTTTTAAGCATTCTTAATTAATAGTAATCACTTGGACACGGTTATTTCAAGTCTAGCGAGCAATTTTATGATTTCATTTTGAATCTCAATCATTAGCAACTCAAAATATTGCTATTAAAATTAATTGTATCATAGAAAAGATCATAATACTCTGGAGAAGTGTAAGTATAGACTATGTTGTGATTAAGATGAAATAGTTAATAATATTATAAATCAGCCCAGTCGGCTAACGGAGGACTGTAAAATACACCAGCTGCATCTCTGCAGAGGGGTTAGACTACCCAACAAGCGGCCCAGTCGGCTGGGGCTGTAAAATACACCGACTGAATCTCTGTAGAGGGGTAAGACCACCCCCAACGAGTGTCCTGTGGCCCAGTCGGCAGGGGCTGTAAAATACACTAACTGCATCTCTGCGAAGAAGTAAGACTCCCCCAACAAGTGTCCTGGATAAGTCTAAAATCAATCTGATGGTGAGGCTCGAGTGATGCTGGAGCTTCGGAGAAAATGGATTCCCGCTTTATTTCCATCACTCCCAGGTCCACTCTAGTCTGAAGTGGTAGCACCGGATAGGATCCTGTCTACGTGTCAAATAGAAGTTTGACATTTAAACTGAGTGCAAACAAATGACATTCCAATTTGAATTGTTAGAAATTAAACTGTTTGATCATTTAACTATATTTAAACAAATGACTGATATTTAATTGAACTTTTCGTGATATATAGTAATACCAAGAACCATTTAACTTTGTTGACTTATGCTAAATGGAATCGTTAGAAATAGAACTGCTTGATCATTTAACTGTGTGTATCAACAAAATGTTTACAAATCATATATTTAATGCATATATAAAAATAGGATTTGGCATTAAAAAACCAACAATGGTCGATATCCATAAAATCAAACCAAATCAAATTATTATAGTGAATGCAGTAGATTAGTACAAAGAGAATAGGAGAACACGTACGACTTGGTGAAGAAGATGTTCAACTTAGATTGAGTAAAAGATTAAAATTCGACCATTATGACAAATAGTGTATGCACAAACTAGATTTGTCCTTGAAAATGAAATCCCTAAGATTTACTGAAACTTCATTCAAATTGAGTCATGTTATGTGATAGATTTTTTTTTAAAGGTAGATGGTATTTTGTGGTTTGACAAACGGATTCGTGACTTTTTATCGCTTGGAATGTTTAGAGAAAGGGGAGATAATCTTTTGCGCATGGGTTGAATTCTTTTAATAGTATTTTTTCTGTAGATGTTTTTTCAAAATTTCCCCATCTATAGGTAAAATAATATAAAAGAATTCCAAATTCACACATTCCCCTTTCTCTAAATATTCAAAGCAATAAAACGTCTCAAATCCGTTTGTCAAACTACAAAACGCTATTTAGTTTTCCAAAAAAATTCCATCGCATAACATGTCGCAATTTGGACATATCAACCAGTATTTATACTTTTTGTCCCCATAGCAAGACCTACAAGCCCTGATGAAGACTTCTAATTGAATCAAAATTTATCTACCTTAATTATTTCTCAGAGTAAAATAATTTTGATAAAAGACTTTTACATTCAAAAAAAGATTGTAGAGGAAACGCGTAGGAAAATAAATAAACCTTCACTGAAATGTTCGTATGATGATGTTTCTGTAGTCAATGACTTTTTTTCTACTAAAAATATCCGAGCACTGGAACCCAGTAAAAAAATGTGTAAACTGTAAGGGCTACAATCTGTAAGCATAAATCTTATTTGGTCCAATTCTCTCGGATTATCTTGGTCTGTTTAAGAACTTTTTAGTCGACTCTCTTATGTATATATATTATTTATGTTCCAAGCAAATAGTAGTTTATTAGAATTATAATCAAGGAAAATCCACATGACAATAGAAAAGAAATGAATAATGTAGACTCCATTATTTCCGATATCTTAAGAAATGCAAGAGAAACTTGTTTTTGTATTTATTCAGTCAGCTGCTCTTTCGTAGCAGGAACAAGTAGCAGTCACTTATCATGTTTGGATTGAACTGGACTTTTATCTTAGATTATATCCCAATGGGACTTCTAACTATTCGTAGAGTCATGCTTGGAAATACTCGGTATTTCAGAAAAATTGATAAAATTTGGGTTGTTCAGGATGTTTTAGAACTACAGATATCCTTTCGTAACCTAATATCTTGCATAATTATAATGCAAATGATCTCAAATGTTAATAATTTAACCAACGATAATTAAAGTAAAGATGTGAATGAAAAAGTGCATTTCAGCAGACGTTCTTCATCCAATTCTATAATCAATGTATATGTTCTTTAAAAAACAGCGTAATTTTCCGACGCATTTGATCCAGTGATGTTCAGAAAAACTGATAGGAATGAGTCGTATGTAACATTCCCAATGGACCAGTTTACTTGCGAATTAGTGATCTGACATCTATCTTTTGATTTCTGGTTTAATAAAAATACCTTATTTCAGGTTGGTGTAATTTTTCTCTGCACGAAATTTTATTTTTTAAATAGCGGAATCCTCAACGACCGCGAGCCACATCTTTTGTGAAACTTTTTAAAATAACAAATTTATTGTGAACAATAATTTATACTATTATCTGGTTTCAAGTAATCCAATCTCAATTTTAAACAGATCCATGCCCAGAGATGATATCGTAAGAGGTATTGTTCCTTCAGTTCAGAGATCAAGAGAGAATAATGGCAACGTAGTCGTGACTTCACATTTACTAGAGCCCCGGAAGTAGAGTCACGGCCCAGAATGTACTTTAATATAATACACAGAACGCTGTTCTGGATAGGCTTTCAGCGTCGAAACCTAGTCAAAGCTGATCGTATTCACTATACACTAATGCTTTAGGGAAAAGCATTAATCCATCTATCCCTCGTAGAAGATATTTTTAAAATAGGGGGACAAATTGGGTTAACAACCTTGGGTGAACAATCAGACAAGCTGAAGTAGAGATTAGAAATGAAAACCTTTCCCTAAATCCGTTGAATGACAGCCATTTTAAGCTATTTGTGGAAGAAAGAGGCAAAAGGAGACAGCTTTGATCAAAACATAATATATCAACACGAACGGAAATTGACAAGATGGTGTGAGACAAGATGCTTTTTTTCAACGTGAACAATTCCTGTTTGTCTCAGATTTCTCATTCCACTGGATTTAACTGTGCAAGTCAAGATAATGCTGGTGTTTTCTGTACGATTACTTCAGCACTTGAATCCATTCAAGTTTCCTAATTTCAACTGAGAAAATGGAGACATCATTGTCAATGTCAATTTTCTTGTTAACTGAGATGACCGACTGAGTCAATTTTAATGTAAAAGTTCACGAAAAATAGAAATTATTTCAATAATTAAAAAACGAAATAACAACAAATAATTGTATTTTTTTTTTTTCTTTACAGTATCATCCAAGTGCTGCTCTGCTTAAATATAAAATGTTCTTCTAAACCAAAGATAACTGGGGCTTAGGGAATTGTACAATATTCCAACACTGCCATTACTCTCATGTCGACCCTTATTCGAATTAGTAATACCTGTCAGGGTCTCATGTATCGGTCAAATAGAACTGTTCAATGATTTTTTTCGGATTATTAATATTATCATTTGTCATTTGAAAGCAAACAACTTTACGCAAATTATTTGTATTAGAAATACACAAAAATGAATTTGCTAATTTTAGATAGCAATCTTTGAAACCATTTTGCTGAGCAAAAAATTATTTAAATTGAACACAATTATTAGGATTAGATAGAAATACTCGTAACTATTTTTAGTGTGTGAAAACAAATAAAACCTACATGCTCGCTTAAAAGTGAAGAGATCAAGAAATCCCTCTCTTAAAAAATCATATATATATATATATGTGTGTGTGTGTGTGTGTGTGTGTGTGTGCGTGTGCGTGTGTGTGTCTCTGTGTGTGTGCGCGCGCGCACGCGCGCGTGTGTGTGTGAGTGTTTATAAGCAATATTTCGCATTATAAAGCTCACAAAGGTTGATTTACCTTAAAACCACAATTAACCAACCGTGAAACCCAATATACCAGGGTTTTGTTAATCCGTTGAGACATACAGAAGCAAAACGGGGATAATATTAGTTATAATTCATTACTAAACTCCGTCTACTACGAATACTTTTCAAGCGGATTGATTTAAGTCACAGATGGTACTACTAGTCCGTGTCAAAGTGGGCCTGAGATTATTGACAAAGAGGAGGAGTATCCACACTCCCCTGAACTGCAAAAATATAACCTCACTACTAGATAACCTGGAACTACGAAAATTTGATGATCTATTCACGTGGAAGTACATACATAGATGTATTAACCTAAACACATCACACAAGCACGATGTGTCACAAGGTCAATTTAAGCTTTTGCCAGCTTTGAATTCATAATTCTTATTCTCGTAGACCTGTCGGTATACCAAAGTTAAAGAACCTATTTATCCATAGTTGGAGAGAGATACATTGGATACATACTATCAAAAAGGTATTAATGCAATGTGAAAAGCAAATGGCCTCGTCAAGCATTTGAACTTACGCTGTTGTATCCATTTCCTAAGATTATAACCATTACACCACTAGCACCACCGATATCCAGCTGTAAAATAGACCGACTGCTTCTCTACAGAGGAGTAAGACGCCTCAAACAAGTGTCCTGCATATGACACTAAACAATCTGATCGTGAAGTTCCAGTAATTCTGGAACTTTGGGGAATGCGGTGTACGCCTTCATTGCGATCGCACCCTGGTCCACTCTGGTCTGGAATGGTACTACCTGAATGCTAATTTGAATTGTTTGAAATAGAATGTTTTTGATATTGAAACTATACTTATGCAGAACTCAATTGTTTGAAATAAAACCTTTTGACATTTAACTGTGTGTAAACAAAAAACATACAAATACTTAACAGAATAGCTTGAATTAGAACTGTTTGACTAAACTGAATAGCCTGAAACAGAAAGGTTTTTAACAATTAAACTCTATATTTATGCTAAACTGAATTGCTTGAAATAAAAATTTTATTTTTATGAAATGGGTCTGGCATTAAATGACCTACAAAGGTTGATATGCCGTAAAAAGAAAATATATATCCATTCATTTGTAAATATATACGTACATACCTACTTACATAAAATATTGACTATTGAAGCATTCAAATTGATTGATTGATTGTTTTTAACCTTATGTCATCACGTCTCTGATTTTTTTAATGCTTAGAAGTTAGTGAATCGTGTTTATTGTACATTCATAATTACATTTTTGTGTAGATATTTCTTCTGAGATATTTTTGCACACGATTCTATAAAATACAAATAAATTTTAAACTGATGATACTATATAGGTACTATCAATAAGAGTGAGAGTAGATGTTGGTGTGATGGCTATAAAAATGTATTCTCCAATGCACATATTTCTAGTACAAGAGCCTTATTATTAGATGTAATTTAATGCCATGCCCAGAACACCCTTAGGGGTGAGAGTCTTATCTATCTACAATGGGTATAATTAGCGTATTCAAAGCCCTGCAGAAAGTGCAGAAAGCATTCGGAGTTGTATCGTCCCGTTCATTAATTAACTCATAAAATCACTTCGAAAAAAAAAAAGTGTAATCGATACAAGTTCAATAGTAAAGGTGGACAAATTTGACAGTTAATTATAATATCAATCTTAAGAAGTACTATCTGTATATATATATATATATATATATATATACATATATCCATTCATAAAGACATATTTCAAGGACGCACTTGGACACATCATCATCGATCTCCATGATTCCATCAGGATTTTCTAGTCACTCAATATCAGAATCCCTTTCACAGCTTGCTGGGTCCGATGACTTCCTGCTTGAATTCCAAAAGCAACTTTAATAGGCTTGCTTTCTTTATCCAAATACACCTAGTGACTCTTTCGGTGGACTCACTCCGTTATGATTTTAATGGTTTTGCAGTACCTTGGATATATATATATATATATATATATATATATATATATATATATATATATATATATATATATATGAATCCCGTATATATATATTTATACGATTGTATTTTAATTTGCAAGGATATTAGACTACTATTTCTGGTTAAAATTTTCACCCCTTAGATCTTAGGTTTGGTTTGGTTTAGTGGGTTTTATGGCATATCCACCTTTGTTGGTATTTAACGCCAAATCCATTTTTATGTAAATAATCTGTTCTATTTAAAACAATTCAGTTTAGCATGAGTAGACAATTTAATTGTCAAAAACATTTCCATTTCAAACTATTCAAGCAGTTATATGTAACAATTCAGTTAAGTGCAAATACAGTTTTAATGTCGAAAAATAGTTCTATTTGAAATAATTCAGTTAAGCATAAGCACGCAGTTTAAATGTAAGTACGGTTTAATTGTGAAAAACATTTCTACTTCAACCTATTCAGTTTACTCAAACAATTCATTTTAGCATAATTATGCTGTTAGTTCTTTTTAACCCATAGATTGGGCCCTATCAGGTGCTACCACTTCGGGCCAGAGTGGACCTGGGAGCAATGGCAATGAAGGGGTACTCCGCATTCCCCAAAGCTCCAGCACTGCTGGAACCTCACCACCAAATTGTTTAGTGTCACATATCAGG